>NW_010729118.1:613429-632108 GCF_000365185.1 Nelumbo nucifera | reverse complement strand
AGAATTATTTTGGGCTCAGTTGTGATTATTGTTTTTCTTTCCTAGTTTACTTGTAAGACTCAAGGAGGGGCTGCAGCTCGTGCCTCTCGTTGGGATGATGTATGAACTCACTCTAAAGTTGCTTCTGAATCAATAAACTTATTATTATTCATCAAAAAAAAAAAAACTCACCCGGAGTTTGTACAAAGTGGAATGAAGAATCGAGAGGACTAAGATAGAAGGAGGTAAGATTCCATAAGAAGTTGAAGACATTGAGGTTAAAAATTAAGGATTGGAATGGGAAACGTTTTGAAAGGCTAGAGGAGAGCAAGTTGAACTTATTGAATAGAATTAAGGAATTAGATGAGAAGAAGGCTTAAACGAACCTGAATGACGAGGAGAGAGGCCTAAAATGGAAGTTGAAGGAGTTCAAAGAAGTGTTATTTAAAAAAGAAACCAATTGAAGGCAGAAATCAAGATATAAATGGATCAAGGAGGTGATGGCAATACAAAGTTTTTTCATGATTTGGTAAATGAGAGAAGGCACAAAAATTACGTGGTCATACTGGAGGTTAATGGGGAGATGGTTTCTAACCAAGGGGATATAGCTAGAATCTTTATGGACCACTTTAAGGCCATTTTTAGATTATATTTAAATGATAGGGAGAGTTTGGTCGATTTGGAATGGCCCATATTGGAAGTTGAGATGGTTAGGAAGAAATTTTGAAGAGGAGGAAATAAAGAGAGCTGTTTTCTCAATTGACAGAAACAAGGCTACTAGTCCAGATGGACTTACCATGGCTTTCTATCAAGATTGCTAGGAAGTGGTAAAGGGTGATCTGTGTGTGGTTTCTATGAGTTTACAAATAATCATTTTATATGTCCGGGGGTTAACACCACCTTTCTAGATTTGATACCAAAAAATTCGAATGTTGGTCAACCTAAGGACTTCAGGCCCATCAGTCTAGTGACTAGCATTTATAAAATTTTGGCAAAAGTGATCTCATTGAAGATAAAGGTTATTCTCTCAATCTTATTAACCAGCCTCAAGGGCTTTCATTCAATGGAGAGAGATTGTAAACCAAATTTCTTATAGTCAATGAGCATGTGGAGGAAATGAAGCGAGCCAAAAGAAAAGGGTTTGTGTATAAGTTGGATTTGGTAAAAGCTCATGACTTGGTGGATTGGAGCTTTTTTAATAAAGGTGATGAAGAATTACGATTTTTGTGAGAGATGGTGTAATTGGGTATTTGCTTGCTTATAATCTTGTCATTAGTCTGCACTAGTAAATGGGGTGGTTAGAGATTCTTTTCCCAGCTTCAAAAGGTTTAAGACAAGGTGACCCCCTCTCCCCCTTCCTTTTTACCCTTGTAGCAAATGTGCTTAGCAGATTAATTCTCAAAGCTGATATGGATGAGGATTTTAGGGGTTGGAAAGTAGGGAAGGACAGTTTTTTAGTGACCCATTTACAATTTGTGGATGACATAATTATTTTTTGCAAAGGAAATGATCTGAGAAAGGTGGGTAATCTGAAAGGTTTGATCAAGATGTTTAAAAGGGTTTCAAATTTAAAAATCAATTTGAAGAAGAGTTTTGTTGCAGGAATTAATTTGGAGGAAGGAGAAGTGTCATCGATAGAAGCTTGTTTGGAGTGTTCTACCACTAGTTGTCCTATGAGTTACTTAGGGAGATGCGCAAATCCCAAAGAATTTGATGCCCAATTATAGAGTGGTGTGCAAGAAAACTATCAGGTTGGAAGAGAAATTACATTTCGTTGGAGGGTAGAATTACCTTAATAAAATCAACTCTAACAAACTTACCTCTCTGCTACCTCTCAGTATTTAGAAATTAGAATTCCACAGAGGGAGGCTAGTAACTTAAAGAAAATTATGAGGGATTTCCTTTGGGAACCATGAGAGGGGAAAAAAGATCATTTGGTCAATTAGGAGATAGTGTGCAAAAGTAAAAAAGAAGGGGGATTAGCCATAGGGAATGTTGTTAAGAACTTTGCACTTCTGGGAAAATGGTTGTGGAGATGGTGGTTAAAACAAGAGAAGCTATGTCATGAGATAATTGCTAACATTCGTGGCACATTGGAAAATGGCTGGGATGTAGGTGTATCTCACAGGGCTACATTGTCGTCACTTTGGAAGGCAATTCACAATATTCTTCCTCTTTTCCACAACTTTGCAAGGTATGATGTGTGTTCCGGGGACTATTTGGTTTTTGGGAAGATACTTGGCTCGGTAATAGTTCTCCCAAATACCTTTTTCTTTCTCTATTTTCCATCTCTTTGCTTAAAAAGACTTCAGTGTCCAGTTTCATTGCCCCCCCCCTCTTTACTTCCCTTGAGCCTTAATTGGAACTTTCATTGTCATAGAGGGTTAAGGGATAGTGAATCTGAGGATGTCATAGAGGGTTATATCTTCTTGATAATGTTTGTTTGGACCCTTCTAAAATGATGGTCAAGTGTGGGTTCTTCACCCCAAGGGTATTTTTCTTGTGCTTCTTTCTTCTATTCTTTGTGCTCATCACCCTCTCCCCAAAATTTTCACTCTAATGAAGTTTGGAGTAAACCAGTGCCCCCAAAAGTAGGTGCCTTTTGATGGGAAATGTATTTAGGGAGGATTAACACTTTGGATAATCTGCAGAAAAGAAGGCTATCTCTTTGTTTATCCCCTAGCTGGTGTGTTCTCTGCAAATCCAATGGTGGAATTTGCTAGCGTAGGTTAAGGGTCTCTTTAATCCTTCTTTTTGTGATATTCATCACAAAAGGGGAAGGACCATGTGGAGAAGCTTCCAGGAAGCATTGATTTGGACAATTTCGGAGGAGAGGAATGCAAGAATTTTTCTAGAGGAGAGAAGCAAAGAGGTAGTGGAAGAGTGTGTCTTGACTTGGGCCATTATTTGGTTGAAAACTTTGGATAGCTTTTCATCCTTTTCCTTTGATGATGTTTGGAGGAACTAGCTTGTGTTGAAAAGGAGATATTCCAGGAATGAATTAGTATCCTTAGAGTGGTTACCCCCTTCATAAGATTTTGTAAAATTGAATTTTGATGGAAGCAGCCAGGGCAATCCAAGCCCTTCTGGAGTGGGGGAGTCTTGAGAAATAAGGAAGGACATGCTATAGCATTTTTCTCAGGCCCGATAGGGATGGAAGACTCTATTAGAGCTGAGCTGCTTGCAGTTCTACAAGGAATTGAAACTGCAAGTGAGTTAAATTTGGAGAAGTTGGTAATTGAAGGGGATTCTAAGGTGGTGGTGAGGTGGTTAAAGGAACTAGAAGAAGTAATTTGGGGCTTCGACAATGAGATGTAATTTAAATGGCAGAAGGAACATGATATTGAGAAACCAATGGGTGAGGAGGACAACCAAAACTTTTGCTAATACTCTAGCTAAGCAATTACTATGGCATAATTATATTGGGTGCAACTGTAACCGTTTTTGTTTCTTTTACTGAGTGAGAGAGGCCACACCTTGTGTCTCTCTTTGGGAAGCTTGTACTAATTATATCTGTATTGTTTTCATTGCACCTTTTCTCGTTAATAAAAGGTGTAAAACAAAGGTGTAAAATGCATAAAAATATACAAAAAAAAATAACTAAAAAAAGTAATCTTATAGAAATGTGCCTTTATAAAGCGACCACACCTGGGTTCAAGCAAAGAACATGTCTTAAATGTGCCTTGGCTATGCACCTCTTAAAACACTACCTAGACAGTCCATATATGCTTGTGAAGTTGAAAAATGTGGCTAATGAATTTGGGAGCTTATTTTCGGTTTGTGTGACTTGTGGTGAATGATTACCAAAGCCCTAGAGTGATTCTAGAAACCCTAAGAGTGATTCCCAAGCCTACATCATATGGTCAGTATACATATACATATGTGAAAATAAATAAAAAAGAAAATTTATCCAAGAGGAAATAGAAGACTACAGAGGAGGTGATAAGAAATCACCCAAATCTAAAAAGAAGAAACCAAAACAAAACAAACTGAAATCACCCCCTCCCAATAAAGCATTGAAAAAACACCAAAAAGAAACAACCACCCACCCTAATCAAAATTCAAAGCCCAAAAATCCTTGCTACTTGACCCTCTAATAACACTTTACCAATTAATCACCCACCCCACAAAAACCAACATCCTCCTGCAAAAGACCCCAAAACCCCTCTTACGCTACCAAAGAACCTGTTATCCATATACTCCAGAAGCTTGCAAAGAAACCTCTTTGCTTTCCTGAATGATCTTCTTTGATTTCTTCATCTTCTTGAATGGACCCATTCCAAATAAACCCCCCTTCAGCCTAATGAAAACCTTTGATACCTGAACTGCTATTTGATTTTTCTGACTTTCTGAATCTTCTGACTGGGTTAGGTATCCTCTCCGAACCTTGTAAGTCATTTGGCTTAGCATTTATCCTTTCTAATTCCAGTACCTCGTTTTTCTCAAACAGCTTATCTTCCAGACCCAAAATTTTACTTACCTCCATTTCTGTGTTCACCACCAAATCAATAGATCTTTCACTTTCATGTGTTTCATCAATGATAATATCTCCCTCAGAAAATTCATTTGCACTGTCGTATTGCTACCAAAAACCTATTATTCCTTTTTTTCTGTGGGGTGGGGTGGGGGAGGGGAGACTTATGTACATTGGATTTTCTTTTGTTGGATCTTGGGGCTAATTACTTTAGCACTTGAGATGTTTGATGTGGTATCTAATTATAGTAGAATTTTACCCTTTTCTAGATATAGAGTAAATTCTTATTTATGTCAATAATAAGTTCTGGGTATTGGGAGCAACTATCCAGTTACTGCTAATAAAATCAACAATATGAGGAATCTTATTTATGACAGAAAGAATCAAGAAATAATGTGGAAAGTCAGCTCTCAAAAGAGATTCATCCAACTAAAATGGAACATATATTGACAGTGTACGGAGAATATACCAAGGAGATGTCTATTTTTAAAAGTTTTGAAGTATTCGAATGGGACTTATGTGGCTACAGAACAGGTATCAGCATGGGTGTTGCAAAGAGATTTCTGCCTTCAGAATTTCATAACAACCTCACAGAGTGCTAGCCTAATAGGGATAACATGGATTTTTTTTCTGAGAAAAGGTAAAGAATACCCTACTAGTTTCTTGAAACATGCTTACTCCATGATGGCAAGAGATAGAACCAGTAGAAAAAACATATAGACTATTCTCCACAGCAAAATTTGTTGGTCTGAATGCAGGTGACATTGAGTTCACAAAAATGAACAATGTGGATCAAAGCCTCCATTATTCATGAAATCTCTTATAGGCAAACCAAGCAGTCTTCAGAGTATATGGAATGAACAGTCAGGAACTCAGGATCTGCTGGTTACCTATTGGCAAGATACATTGCTGGATCCCCAATAGAAATGCACTTTCAAGCATGTAAATGCAGATCCTGTATTGTATTCATGTGGCAGTTTCTATTTACACGATTGAAGGTGTGTTCCTATTGGAGATCCAGCAATGGATCCCACTCATAGGAAGCCAGCAAATCAGTGTGGAAAGAAAGGATCAACAGACTTTTTGACAACAAAAATCATGAGGTTAACAGTATAATAATTGATCTAATAGCAGTTAGAAACTTAGAATAGACAACTGAGTGTCAACTTTTGGAGAAATTCCAGGGTGTATGCATGCAATCTTTACCAAGAAGATGGAAGATGATGGCTGGTTTTGCACAAAAAGGAAGTGACCATAAATGTTGCATTGGCCTTTGGTGTCATCAAATTCAGCTTCAATTGCTCCTCCATAGGCAACCCAAGACCCTCTGGAATAGGCAGTGTCTTTGGAAATCATGAGGTAGCATCATCTTGAGATTCTTGGGTCCTCTGGGAGAAGGAACCTATCTTGGAGCTGAACCACTTTCCTTTCCTACCAGGCTTAAAGTTGGACTATTTTTCAGGCTGGAGCAGGCTGATGATTGAAGGTGATTACGAAGTGCTAATAAAGTGGACGTCTTCTTTCATGAAGAGTACTTGGTCCTTCACATTTATCCTTAGACTTTAGGAGGCAAGGGCCATAGCTTCCCTCTCTAAAAAGTAACAACTCTTTCAGGTGTATCAGAGGATTGGATAATACCCTAGCTGAGATGACAGTCTAACTAGAGGAGTTGGAGGAGAGGTCCTTGAGTTGGGGGCCCAGGCCCAGGCCCAGGCCCAGGGAAAGTAACAGGGATAAGGGCTTCTTATTGTGTATTTATTCATTGTCATTTATTGTCGTTTTCTACTATTCCTGTTGTTAGACTTTCTTAATAGTAGAGGTATCTTTCTCATGATTGTTAGTAAAGCTCCTTCAGTCTTTTGATTGTTTCTTATTCTTACTGATTAAAAAAAACACATGTTTCATTTATCAAAACACACACACACACACACATGTTTCTTCTAAAGTTATGATTGAAGAAAATGTCACATCTAACACCACCAAAGTAAATCCATAATTATATCCTTTTCGTATCATTTGTTGATAAACCCATAGGTATCAATTTCCTTGTCCACCCAATGCATCATTTCTTTCCCATCAAAAGCTGAAGTGGAAAAAGAACAGTGTTGCACGAGGAAGCAAACAACTGAACCAATAAATAGTTATTTTTGACAGAACCAAATTTCCTATATTTGTTTCACAGGCTTATTCACATAGCCTGTGAAAGCTAGCTTCTCAATCAACATATATTGTTTGCATTATTTATTAATCAAGAAATTAGGAAGAACAAATAAATTAAAAATTAGAACCACAGAAATATTTCCACAATCAACACTCTCCAGCGTACTATTATGAAGCAAGTTCCATTAGCACCATTAAGGTATCGTTAAATCCAGTCAAGGATTTACTAGCAAAGTCAGCTAAAACTTGTACTCAGTTGGTATTAAATTGAACCAGAACTGTCAATTTGTTCATAGAGCGATGGTACCACACACCAAGTTCGTATTTAATCACGCAAATGTGCAGTCGGGAAAATCCACACAGGTTAATTATATTTCACTGGGGAAGACGTCAGAACCCCAAAAAAGAGGAAATTTTTTACACCAGTAACCCGACAGTGGGATAAAGGAATCACTTACAGGTCTTTTAACGACAGCCCCTAGAGTACTAGATTTCTGAGGAGCTCCAACCGATGGAGAATACCGATTGAAAGCCCCTTTCCATGTCGGACTCCAAGACAGACTGGAGCACTGTTCTCGCTCTTCTGCTTCCTTTCTGGCCCGATTCCCGTCGTCCTTGCTAGTACTGGCCTCATCCATGACCCGATTGATCAATCTCCAAACATTGACAAATTCATCAATCACAAGACCTCCATGGATCGAAAACTTCACAATCATCCATTAAATTAAAGCATACACACCTGCCGCCCCTCACCCTCCAACACTTATCAACCAAGAATTCCCCAGAAGACTCCAATCCCATCTTTGTTCAATAAACCCCCGAAAACCAAACAACCGAGGAACGACCGCCAACATGCAAGACAGAATTCAAACAATCTAATCTGATAAAACCACGAACCCAAATAACTGAAGGACAACAATCTGGTACAAGTATCAAAATCGGATAATTTTCAGATCACTGGGCGGCAAACAATGACCGAATCACAGAATGAAATAAGCACGTGATGCAAAGGGAAGGAGATTGAAGACAATTGACGATGGAGGAAATTGGAGCGACAACTGTTGAAAATCATCCGCCTCCGACTCCTCCGAGAGAATTTTGGCTTTGGGCAGCAGCTGGCATGTGAAAGCTCGCCTCCCACCAATTTATACTCCCTACCCAAACTCAACCATGGTTAATCCAAAGCCCGATCTTGGATAGAATTTGGCAATTCGCCTCGTCTGCTAAATCTGGATGGATTTGGAAATACAGCTCCAGCCCAGTAGTCTACACGACCCAGGACCAGGAGTCGTTTACGTGGCACCAGGCTAAAGCGGATATCAATGTCTATCTATTTTCACTTTTCAGGAGAGGTAGAGTTTCATGACTTGCCACGTGGCAAGAATAAAATCCCTCTCTGATACATGTTTGTGTTTCTTAGAAGAGGACGTAATAAATGGATTCACGTGGGTTAAAAGAGGTCGAAGGATCTCGAATATGAAAATCCCTGTCTCCCGATGGGTAGCTCGTCCTCACCCATTTTTCTACCTAGGTGAGAAACTGAGAACCCTAGCGAGCAGTAGTGACTCTTCAAACTTTTCTGACAGGTTTCAGAATTGAATCCCATGCATGAAGACAGGGCGCTTTTGGCCGTTGGATTGTCAAATGAAATCTGTTCCGATCTATCGATAGAAAAACATTTTATCATGTGAAGGACGAGAGTTAAATAAAAACTTTGGAGCTTGGAACCTTAAAAAATAAAAAAAATAAAATAACTTCGGAGCTTGGAAGTGGATTTGATTCCTTTCTTTGCGCTGAACTATTGAAAATTCCTCTCGATCGTAAATACAGAGAACAGATATAAAAGCGTTCACAGTGATTCTTTCCATTATTAGTTTTTATTAGAATAAGGTTCTAATGTTCAAAATTTGGACAGTCTTGGGCGTATTCTATTATATCAACAGGTACCCAAAACCCTAAATAAGGAATAACAGGTCTAAATTCTGCTTATTAAAGCAATTTAAAAAAATAAATCAATTAAAAAGTTATTAAGTATCCAAACACCAATGCATGTCATTCCAGCAAATAGATTGAGAGTATCACCATGTAAAGTGTGCGAGTGGTATCTGAGCTGGCCAAGGATGCCAAATGGCGGGTTTTGTGACCGTCTCCTTTACCATGTCAGCATTGTTGTCCGGAACCGTGTGATGTAAGAACACAATTAGAATGAGTGTTTTCACACAAATAAGAAAACAGATTCTATCGAGGAAAGGAAAACCCTCCAAAGACCTCAACGGATAACTTCATCCTGACAATCCTGAAGCCCAATCCAATCGGGACACGAATGATTGGTTATAAATAGACATTCTCCACTCGATGTAAAGGACTTTTGACTTTTCACTCATTCAACACTCTTTCCTGTTACTTCCTTGGTTTGGACTAGCATTCTTTCCTTTTACTCGTCTCGATCGACCCTATTCTCTTACTGACTTGAGCATTAGAGTATTTACTGGGAGAATAATTCCTCAGCCTCTAACACCTTCTATAATTGCAAATCTTTTTGGTGTAAATTCTGTTCTTCCACCTCGATTTCATCCAATTGACAAGACTATCTAACTACGTCATTAGTGCAGACCAATTACCTGAGCAAGTTATTTTACTTTTTGACAAGACAACATAAGCAAGTTATTTTACTTTTTGAACAATTACCTGAGCAATACAAGTAAAGTGCGACATATACTTTCTAAAAAACAAAGAAATCGAAGATTCTTTCCCCTCCGCATCCACCTGACTTTTAGCAAAAGAAATAGCTTCAACAAGAGCTCCTACTAACCATCTGAATCCCTTATAAGCTGACCACCTGCAGCCATAACAACATTTTTTGAGTTATCATAAACATAAAAAAAGACCTAATTTATCACTCATCAGATGGGTGACATATATAGTTGGTGTTCATGTCAATACCCTCTCAATTAAGTGAACTTTTCCCAAATCTTTATTAAAAATTATCTTTATTTTTATTATATGTGCCAATATACTTGCTTTGGCTCTTCATGTCCAGGCTACCTTGAAAAAAAATATATACTTGATTTATTTTTTTCTCTTTACCACTTTTTTTTTATCTCTTTTCCTTTCCCCTCTTGCAATGTAATTGTCACTTGTAGCGCATTGCAAAAAGAATTGGTTTCTCTGCCATATATAGCAAAGTGCCAAGGTCTATATTTATGTAAGACTGTCAATGGACCGGGGTTTTGGTCCAATTCTAGTGAACCAGTATTAAGCCAAATTCAATCTGATATGCTTATGGAATCATAAAAACATTTTTTTAGAAAGCTCAACTTGAAACGACTGAACAAAGAACAGCTCAATTTTCCATATTTTCACTGATTTCCTTCTTTAAATTTGCAAAATCGAATAAACAATTACTAGAAAGTCCAGATCTGATAGTAACAAAACAGCTCTAGGCACATCAAAGTTTTGGGCCACCTGTCCTGAATACATGAGAAAATGTATTTGTATACATTGTCTTTTCGAAATTCATGTGTTTATTAAGGACAGGTGGTATATAAATGTGATGTACCTAGCATTGTCTTGTTGTTAGCAAATGCTGACACCTCCCCAATAGACATATTGCTGTTGACCTGTTGTTATTGATTATTCTGCTGCTAGTCTTGTGGACAAAGGTGTGGAGACAAAGTGGTGATGGCCTTCCAAATTTTTTAAGCTCTTACATAATGTGGAGCACATAATGTGCGTGTGCATGCGTGCCTGTTTGTGTACGTTTTCAATGCTATTTATTGATCCATCTCCACCTAAAATAAAGAGTAAACTTTGTTTGTGATATATATAGTTTAGCCTTGGGGCTAAAAATCACGGCCTTTGAAGTTTGAATGTATTGTTGTGACCTAAGGCTGTAAGTTGGGCCGGGTTAGGTTGGGTTGAGGCGTAAACCCTAACCCTAATCCTAACCCAATCCGATTTTCAACACGACTAACCCAACCCAATCCAAAGTCAATTTTGGGTTGGGTTGGGCTCGGGTTGGGCCCAACCCAACCTTCTTCCCATCCTTTAAAACCTCATAGAATTTCTCAATTTTACATCTTAACTCAACTTTCACTACATATATTAATCCTATGTTTCATTAGTATTTGTTTGTTGATGTTTTTTTTTTTTTTTTGTTTTTTTAGTACAAAATTCAGAAAAACAAGTATTAGAAATGGCTATAGTTTATTATGAGTTATGACTTACGATAGATCTTTCTTGGGCAACAAACAACATAGAGGAGATGAAGATAAAATTTTCAAAAAACATAAAATAATGTTATTAAGGTTTTAGTCTTTCTGATTAAGATTAAGTGAAGTGATTATCTTAAAAGAAATACATGATACTATGTGGTGGGGGATATATAAATATCATCCATCTAAACAAATAAATGTATGTTATATATTACATATAACATATAACATATATTTATATATGACATGTACTATAGAGTCGGGTTCGGGTTGGCTAAGGGGTCAATCCTAACCCAATCCGAAGTAAAGTCAGGTTCATGAATTTCAACCCGAACATCAACCCAACCCAACTTTTTCAGGTTGGGTTCGGACCAACCCGGCCCAAGTTGCAGCCTTATTGTGACCCTATATATATTTAGGGTTCAAAATATTGATAAAATACACCTTATATTTTATATTGTATTTGATGGTTACCGAAATGGCATATAATAGGAGTTTGGGACATTGAATGGTTGAAATAACTCGAATTTCAAATYATTCACTTGCTTCAACTACTCATGCTATGGATGTGGGAGCATCAACTCTGTCCCTGTGGGCTTTTGAGGAGCGGAAGAAATTGTTGGAATTCCATGGAAGAGTCCCAGGAGCCAAGATGCATGCCAGTTTCATATGACCAGGTGGAGTGGCACAAGATCTGCCTCTTGGCTTATGTCGAGATATTGATGTTAAGAGTGTGATGTGAGAGGACCAAGGATTAAAGTATCAATATCGGGTATCGTATCGGATAACTCGGATATAGATACAGATACAGATACGCTTTGGAAATGCATGGATACAGATGAAAAACATGAAAACACTTGGATATGCTAGAAAAATGAATATTAATTCCATAAATATATTACTAACAATAGGTTTAATGTCAAAATATCTACAAATAATGTGTAAATACATAAGAATTGTATATTTTGACCATGTATATGAAAAAATATATTACAATTAATATAACATAATGCATAGATATCATACAATTTTATTGATATGCATCAATCAAGATTTTAAGAAACATATTATAAAGATTTTTACAAATTAATACATGTACAAAGCCATTATTATCTTATTTTATATTAAAATCTAAGGCACAAAACATACACAACTATTATATCATTTTTTTTCTATTTTACTACTTATATTCAATCATGTCAGTATTTCCCTCGATTTTGAATGTACATCGATATTTTGAAAGAAAACCTATGTTCTCATTTTCCATCAATGTAATAGAACTTATTTGCTCTCTTCATCACCTCTTGTCTCTGAGGAACTCCATGGCTGAGCATCATCAATGATTACTGAGGAGGGCTGATTTGGCCCTCCAATGACATTATGACACCTAACACCTCATGACAACTAAGTGCAACCTCTTGACAACTAGACAGCTCGAGCTCGCCACTTACAAACAACTCGCCACAGGCAACTCGGTACAGGCAGCTCGCCACCAAGCAGCTCGCCACCAGGTAACTCGCCACTTACGGGCAGCTTGCCTCCTAGTCAGACCGACCACCGCATGACAACCCCGAGGAGCTCACCACCGTACCCCGCATTTTACGGGATTGTGACTTGTAATGGCTATATTAGCTCACCCACTCCCCGAGTCAAGCGGAAGTGGGCAACCTTACTGGTTGGTGGCTTTATCCCACCTAACACGAAACAGGTCCCATCACAGCGGGAATCCAGGAACTGCTCCACTTAATCCACGAGGACTCCAGTATATAAAGACCTCACCCCCAAAGGAAAAAGGAGAGGTGATCCCTGCTCTCTAATATCATTCTCAGCTCGCTACTAAGTGCTGACTTAGCCATCGGAGTGACCTCGCCGGGTAAACACCCTTGGTTTCTCTGATTCAATTCTCGCAGGTCCCTCAGCTCCCACCGTCTACAAAGATGAGCATATCATCTCCCATAGGGAGGATGGGTTCCTCAGTTCCCACCGTCTACGAAGATGAGCAGATCATCTCCCGCAGGGAGGATGGGTTCCCCAGTTCCCGCCGTCTACAAAGATGAGCAGATCATCTCCTGCAGAGAGCAGCCGGGTTGCACTACACTAGGGAGCTCCACTTCAGCCTCTGAGTCACAGGCCACTTGGGAGCAGACCAAATGACGAGGTACTTAGACAAAAAATTGATACATGGCCAGGAACCGTTCCATCATTTGGTGTCGTATGTGGGAACACTACAAAAAGCTAAGTTCTCATACTACAAAAAGCTAAGTCCTTCTCCCATAAAGCTAAGTCCTCACTTTTTAGAAATTGAAGCTCTCGCTTCACAGTTTCCAATTTTTTATGAACTCAAAGACTATGCAGGGAGCTAACAGACTAAGTAGCCTGGTGCGGCCTGGCAGCCTTCCTCATCACTTAAGACCCGGGCACCTCTTCGGCATGGGCGAGCTAGTCCAAGTCGCCTCCTCGGCATGGGCACTTAAGATCCAATCGCCTCTTCGGCATGGGCAAGCAAGTCCCAGTTGCCTCCTTGGCATGGGCACTTAAGACCCAGTCGCCTCTTCGGCATGGGCAAGCAAGTCCCAGTCGCCTCCTTGGCATGGGCACTTAAGACCCAATCGCCTCTTCAGCATGGGCAAGCAAGTCCTAGTCGCCCCCTTGGCATGGACACTTAAGACCCAGTCGCCTCTTCGGCATGGGCGAGCTAGTCCCAGTCGCCTCCTTGGCCTGGGCACTTAACACACAATCACCTCTTCGGCGTGGAAAAAATCAACAAAAGTGGACTATAAGTTGCCTCCAGAGCCTAAGGGCTACAGTACCGAACTAGCAAAGACCTCGACACCTTACATGCATCTCGCTTCCGAGCAGCTCCCAGAGCCTAAGAAACTGAATCAGCGCTTCGTCGAATTACGGGCCAAAAGGAGAAATCTACTCCCTTCGCCGAGTTACTTTCAACTCGGAAGTGGGGGGCAAATGATGAGGGCTGATTTGGTCCTCCAATGACATTATGACACCTGGCACCTCATGACAACTAAGTGTAGCCTCTTGACAACTAGATAGCTAGAGCTCGCCACTTACAGGCAGCTCACCCTCATGTAGCCTGGCAACTTAGACAACTCGTCACTGCACAGGCAGCTCAACACTAGGCAACTCGCCACCAGGAAGCTCGCCTCCTAGTCAGACCGACCATCGCATGACAACCTCGAGGAGCTCACCACCGTACCCCACATTTTACGGGATTGTGACTTGTAACGGCTATATTAGCTCACCCACTCCCTGAGTCAGGCGGAAGTGGGCAACCTTACCAGTTGGTGGCTTTATCCCCACCTAACACGAAACAGGTCCCATCACAGCGGGAATCCAAGAACTGCTCCACCTGACTCACGAGGACTCCAGTATATAAAGACCTCACCCCCCAAAGGAAAAAGGAGAGGTAATCCTTGCTCTCTAGCTCTCTCATTCTCTTGTATCGTTTTCATCTCTACTACTAAGTGCTGACTTAGCCATCGGAGTGATCTCACCGGGTAAACACCCCCGGGTTCTCTGATTCAGTTCTCACAGGTCCCTCAGCTCCCGCCGTCTACAAAGATGAGCAGATCATCTCCTGCAAGGAGCAGTCGGGTTGCACTACACTAGGGAGCTCTACTTCAGCCTCTGAGTCACAGGCCACTTGGGAGCAGACCAAATGACGAGGTACTTAGCCAAAAAATTGATACATGACCAGGAACCGTTACATCAATTGGCGTCGTCTGTGGGAATGCTACAAAAAGCTAAGTTATCATCCTACAAAAAGCTGAGTTCTCATCCTACAAAAAGCTAAGTCCTCACTTTTAGAAACTGAAGCTCTCGCTTCATAGCTCTAAGGCACCCACCCAGCGGCCTGGCGCGGCCTGGCGCGGCCTGGCGAACTGCGCGCGGCCTAGCAGCCTGGCACATGCGTCGACCTGGCGGCCTGATCCAGGCACGAACTGACGAACTAATAAAAGACTTCCTCATCACTTAAGACCCAGTCGCCTCTTCGGCATGGGCGAGCTAGTCCCAGTCACCTCCTCGGCATGGGCACTTAAGATCCAGCCGCCTCTTCGGCATGGGCGAGCTAGTCCCAGTCACCTCCTCGGCATGGGCACTTAAGATCCAGCCGCCTCTTCGGCATGGGCGAGCTAGTCCCAGTCACCTCCTCGGCATGGGCACTTAAGATCAAGTCACCTCCTTGGCATGGGCAAGCAAAATCCCAGTCGCCTCCTTGGCATGGGCACTTAAGACCCAGTCGCCTCTTCGGCATGGGCAAGCAAGTCCCAGTCACCTCCTTGGCATGGGCACTTAAGACCCAGTCGCCTCTTCAACATGGGCAAGCAAGTCCCAGTTGCCCCCTTGGCATGGACACTTAAGACCCAGTCGCCTCTTCGGCATGGGTGAGCTAGTCCCAATCGCCTCCTTGGCCTGGGCACTTAACACACAATCACCTCTTCAACGTGGACAAAATCAACAAAAGTGGACTATAAGTTTCCCCCAAAGCCTAAGGGCTATAGTACCGAACTGGCAGAGACCTCGGCACCTTACGGCCAGCTTGCTTCCGAGCAGCACCCAGAGCCTAAGAAACTGAATCAACGCTTACGAGCTCGTCGAATTACGGGCCAAAAGGAGAAATCTACTCCCTTCGCCGAGTTACTTTAAGCTCGGGAGTGGGGGGCAAATGATGAGGGCTGATTTGGCCCTCCAATGACATTATGACACCTAGCACCTCATGACTACTAAGTGCAACCTCTTGACAACTAGACAGCTCGAGCTCGCCACAGGCAGCTCACCCTCATGTAGCCTGGCAACTTAGACAACTCGGCACTGCACAGGCAGCTCGCCACCAAGCAGCTTGCCACCAGGCAGCTCGCCACTTACGGGCAGCTCGCCTCCTAGTCAGACCGACCACCGCATGACAACCCCGAGGAGCTCACCACCGTACCCCGCATTTTATGAGATTGTGACTTGTAATGGCTATATTAGCTCACCCACTCCCCGAGTCAGGCGGAAGTGGGCAACCTTACCGGTTGGTGGCTTTATCCCCACCTAACACGAAACAGGTCCCATCACAGTGGGAATCCAAGAACTGCTCCACCTAACCCACGAGAACTCCAGTATATAAAGACCTCACCCCCCAAAGGAAAAAGGAGAGGTGATCCCTGCTCTCTAGCTCTCTCATTCTCAGCTTGCTACTAAGTGTTGACTTAGCCATCGGAGTGACCTCGTCGGGTAAACACCCTCGGGTTCTCTGATTCAATTCTCACAGGTCCCTCAGCTCCCGCCGTCTACAAAGATGAGCAGATCATCTCTCACAGGGAGGATGGGTTCCTCAGTTCCCGTCGTCTACAAAGATGAGCATACCATCTCCCGTAGGGAGGATGGGTTCCTCAGTTCCTACTGTCTACAAAGATGAACAGATCATCTCCTGCAGGGAGCAGCCGGGTTGCACTACACTAGGGAGCTCCACTTCAGCCTCTGAGTCACAGACCCCTTGGGAGTAGACCAAATGACGAGGTACTTAGCCAAAAAATTGATACGTGACCAGGAACCGTTCCATCAATTACCTTCATGTAGCTCTTTCATCAAAGTGGTCATTGCCTCAGCCAAGAAGAAAACCATAAACCCTCTCACAAATGCATTTTATCTCCTATTGTTTCACAACACAAATTCGTCATAACCTCTATGATTATCACCTCCTTAATCCCCCTATGCACCAAATACTCTTCCAACCCATCCCTCAAAATGCATTGCAAGTGTTCTTTTCCACCACCTTGTCACTGCCCTTTCATCCCAACTCCGGCATCATCTGTCTCCATCGTCGATGATTATATCATTGTTCCACCACTCCCTCGCCAGCATGTCATATCTTGATAGTGACTTGTTGTGACAGTTCAGCCACCATCAGCACGCCATCTAAGTGTCTTGGGTTGGGTCCTTGTACTCTTTTTGTAAAGGGGGGTATTCCAATGGCAATTATGTAAATAGAAGTATGAATGTTTAGTATTTTGATGTATCATTCTGTCACTCCCCCAAAAGCTTAACATACTCTTTGAGGGAAGGTAGGTAGTCGAGTGAGCTCATAAGCGTGTAAAGGTTAAGCACGAGATCCCCTCGACACTGTACTGTGTGCTTGTGCTTACCACTGATTAATGCAATACAAGTTGCCTTTTGTCTAATTTGTGTGCACTCTTGTTTCCTTTTGTGTGTTGTTTCTTGCATTTGTAGGCTTTCTCGACCCCATCAAGCGCCGCACGGGGCCCCATCGATTAGCCCCGTGATAGTTGGTATCAGAGCCTCGTTGACACTAGCGGTTGTCAAGCCCAACGAGTCCCTGTCGTGCCCCACAACAACACCAGCCTGATGAAGAATCGTGACATGCGAGAGGAGATCCAGGAAGGGATCTCACAGGTTTATGATGAGGACGAGCCTAGACGTAGCTCTCCCAAAGACCAAGGCGTCAACTCAAAGCTTAGCAAACGTGACAAGTCAATTGACAAGCTTGCGACCATGGACAAGCACATCATGCGCTGTGAAGTAGTGGTTGGTGAAACTCGTGACCGTGTGGATGAGCTTCAACTCAACCTTGAGACCGTAGCAGCAGTCATGGAAAGATTGGAGGACCAGTCCGGTGACAGCTCCAATAGGCCAAACAACCCACTAGAAGACCTAGTGAAGTGCCTACAGATCCAGCTCGAAGACTTGAAGGGCGAAGTGACCCTTCTGAAGAGGTTGATGGCCAGTACAGCCAGCACACCTACTGCTCCAACCCCTCCAAAGATCAAAGTCCGCGAGCCTTCCTCATATGCAGGGACCCGCGATGCCCGGGAKCTTGACAACTTCCTGTGGCAAATGGAACAATATTTCACCGCCGCCGAGCTCGTTGAGGAGGCAGCCAAGGTGCGTACTGTTGTTATGTATCTTACTGATGTTGCTATGTTATGGTGGCGCAGGAGATGTGCCGATGCGGAGCGAGGATTATGCTCCATTGATACCTGGTCCGTGTTCAAGAGCGAGATAAAGCGCCAATTCTATCCAGAGAACGTGGAGTACCAAGCCCGTTGGAAGCTCAAGAACCTAAAACACACGGGCTCATTGMATGAGTACGTGAAGGAGTTCTCCGCACTATCGCTCGAGATCACGGACATGTCAGACAAGGACTTGCTCTTCAACTTTATGGACGGCTTACAACAATGGGCCGAGCTTGAACTCTAGAGACAAGGTGTGAAGGACCTCGCCACAGCCATGGTCATTGTTGAACAACTAGTAGACAATAGACGACCAAGCAAAGACGGCCCCAAATCCAACTCATATCAGGGCGTAGGGAAGATAGAAGGTGATAGGAAACCTTACTACGCGCCCAAGGGAGACTCTGGGCCAAATAAACCCAACACTTTTAAGTTCTACAGGAGACCTGAAGGGGACTCTGGATACAGGGGTGGCCAGTTTGTGAAGAGAACACCTCCGGTACCATGCTTCATCTGTGAGGAAAAACATTGGACTAAGGATTGTCCTAGTCAGGGGAAGCTCAATGCCTTGCTTGCAAAGCTTAGTGATGATGAGCACAGCGAGGAGGAGAAGGAACCAGAGGAGACAAGAATGGGGGCTCTACGAAGACTCAATACAATGAAGAAGAAGGCGAGCCCGCAAGGAGCACTGAAGTTCAAGCCGAAGGAACTGATGTATGTAGACATTCACTTGAATGGTAAGCCCACAAGAGCCATGGTGGATACAGGTGCTACCCACAACTTTATCTCTATGGAGGAGGCATCCCGAGTAGAACTTGCACCTACCAAGGAAGTCGGATGGTTGAAGGCTATGAACTCTAATGCCAAATCCATACAAGGAA
>NW_010729118.1:570370-609663 GCF_000365185.1 Nelumbo nucifera | reverse complement strand
GGGAGGTAGGTAGTCGAGTGAGCTCATAAGCGTGTAAAGGTTAAGCACAAGATCCCCTTGTACTATGTGCTTGTGCTTACCACTGATTAATGCAATACAAGTTGCCTTTTGTCTAATTTGTGTGCACTCTTGTTTCTTTTTGTGTGTTGTTGCTTGCATTTGTAGGCTTTCTCGACCCCATCGAGCGCCGCACGGGCCCCGTCGATTAGCCCCGTGACATTGTGGCAATGGCAATAAAGATTACTGGCACCAAAACACTTTGACAGAGATCGATGATGGTTGTGTTGATGGTGGGTTAAATCAGCTTCCCCATCAATGAAAAGTAGTTCTGCATGTTGATTACCAAGAAAGTGGTGGTTTTCAGATATGGGTTTCTTTTCCTGATCTTGAATTTCTTGCAAGAAGAGCTAGAATCCCCCATTTGTTGAGACAAACAATAATTCTCTATCCTTTGAAGGCTTTGATCACAATTGACAAGCCAAGGTTAACTCTCTTTGTCTGGAACTTGTTTAGCCCTGTCTTCCTAACAAATTACTATAACTTGTTTGCAAATAACACGTGTAAGAAGATGGAACCATTAGATTGGAATCATAATAGATCATCACTACAATGTCAAGATGTTCTAGAACATGTTAGAGGGCTTTGTGATTCTCGTCTGTCCAATTAAATTGAGAAGTAGAGAGCAAGCAAATTGTAACATCAATTCCAAATGTCTACAAATATGTGCTGTTGGTTTCCCCTTTTCCTTGCCAAACACCATTGGTGCAATTGAGGTGCCATCCAACCTGAACTTTGCATTTACCTAAACCGATAGAAATTGCATTTGCACTCTTCCCAAAAGGAGCCTTATGAATTTGGCCTCTTTATAATTGTGAGGGCATAAAATGTAATTTGAATACATTTCGCCTTATTCAATTTCCTCTCATTAAGTCTTATATTTAGGCTATGTTTGGTTTGAAGGAAAAAGGTAGGGAAAGGAAGGGAAATGTAGGGAAACCTTTACAAACCTTGTATAGGTTTCCCTTCCTTTCCCTACTTTTTCCTTCAAACCAAACACAACCTTAGGGTATTAATTCTCATATTAAAAAAATAAGTGTGACAAAGAATAATTATTTTTATTGATGATAGAAATAAAATACAAATATAAAACCAACCCAAATGGAGTTGTTCTCCTATTTGTTGGCAAGTAATTCAACCTTTTTAAAATTAAAAAGTTGAAAACACAAAACTTTAAAAATACAAAAAAAAAATGTAGAAAACATTTGGGCGCATATATAATATTGTATATTGATCATATTAACCAAAATTAAGTGTGACAAATAAGAATAATTTTATAGACATAAAAATATAAAAAATTTATAGACAAATGTTGGAAACATATTATTTATTATTATCATCATCATCAAACACGTGCACACTTACTAGTATAACAAAAATGGTTAATTCAAAATTGTCCATTTTAGTGGCAACCTATTATTTTACCAACTCGGTATTAGGTCTGACTAACCAGTTAACCGGTTGATTGGTTCAGTTTTTGACTGGTTCAACTCTTTGGTTTTTCGGTTTTTTATATTTACAATATATACTAAAATAAATATGTAATATACATACTTTAAATATTATAATACAATATATTATAAATAATAAATAATATGTAATATATTATAAATATCAATGTCATATTTATAAATACTACAAATATATAATATATATAATTTATTATAAATGCATAATTATACACATACACACACACACACACACCGGTTAGTTCAGTTTCCTCAGTTTAGTTTCAATTTTTTTGGTTTTTGTTGAGTACCCCTATTCCTAAGATCATTTTTTTATTCAAATGTAGAAGTACAACTTAGAAGGGAAGTTAGAACAAATTGAAAATTCCACAAGGAGGCGTAGACGTACTAATGGACGAGTCATTACAATTTCTACATTTTGATATGTTATGGGTACAACTTTTGTCTTTGCATCAAGTGAATTAACATTAAAAAATGTATCAATTTATAAAAATAAATTAATTAATAATAATGAAATTAAATAGTACTAGTGGGGACATGTGCGATGCACGGACTTTCTTAAGCGAAAGTTAAATAATAGAAATACATAAGGGAAGACAATTGTTTTATAATTTAATTTTTAAATAATTAATAATTATTTATTATTTTTAATATTTTTTTGCAATACAAAAATAACAATAACTATTTTCATTTAGGTATGTTCATCAAACTAATGAAACTGACCAAACTGACCCAACTCGACCCGAGTTGGTCACTTTTTAGTATTTTCAATCGGTTTCGGTTTAGCAATTTCCCAACCCGACCAAATCAGGTTAGTTTCTGTTTGACCATTTGTAAACTGACCAAAATTGATCTGACCCAATTATATATATATATATATATTGATATTTATATTTTAAATACAATTTTTTTAATACAAGAAAGTGTAGAAAATTCCCATATTTCTTAGTCTAATATATTTTATAGTATAAACTTAATTTTTTAAATTTATTCTTTTAATAATATTATTATATTTTTTAAATGAAATTTAATTTTTAAGTTTAAATCTTTTGAACCAACCAACCAAATTGAAAACTGGCCCAAACCAATGCCAATGTTTTCAACCTACCATTGACCCGATCAGTTAAACCATTCGAACCATCACTTAACCTTGATTCTGAGTCTAATTCTATTGAAACTCGCCTTTTGGTAAAAAACCACCCAACTTGGAGAGTTCAACTATTGACCTATTTGAATCAGTTACTAGGTTACAGATTGCATGCTTAGTGCATGTGCAAACTTTTGGAGGCCATAACTTTGCACTCCGATGTCTGATTGATGTGATATTTTTTTCTCAATTTTGGGTAACTTTTCAAGATCATGCATTCTAAGGTGACATGGGTGCCTTGTCCCGCTATTTTTTCAAAAAAAAAACCTTTTTTGTCTTCAAATCACAATTTTTACATTTTTATAAACAAAAAAAATTAAAAATGAATTAAAAATATAAATAAAATGTAAAATAATACATATATTATATGTAAAACATAATTATATACTATTTATTGATAAAATATGTATTTGCACACATATATACATATATGCACATTTGTATATGTATATAAATATATATTTATTTAAATATATAAAATGCTAACGTGGAATGGTTGGTCTAACCCATTCGACCAAGATGGTTGATTTGGTGACCGTGACACAGATGCAAAAGCGGGTTAGTCTCCGAGTTGGTTTTTAAAACATTGATCGGTATAACTCAAGTTGGTCGGTTTTCACTAATGGTTGGTTAGTCTCCCCAACCCGACCAAATCAGTTTGGATGGCCAAACAATCCGCAACCGAACTAAACAGCATAGTGAACACTCCTAATTTCAACTAAATTGATAGTCTAATCTTTAACAAATAACAATAGTTTAATCTCCAACAATTATTGAAAATTTATAGTGAAAAGTACAATAACTAATAAAGCTTCAATATCTCTAAGTTATTTAATATACTTTCCCTATTTCAATAATAGTTAATTTTTTTAAGTATTTATATTTTATATTCTTATTATAGAATATTATTAAATCTATTATAATTAATTTCTTATCTTTTATAAATATTTAAAGTTATTACATAATTTCATTATTTAATATTTCTTTTGTTTTTTAAATAAAGTTTAAAATATATTTTAGTATTAAATTTTTTTATATTTAAAGCATTTAAAAATTAGTTATTTATAATATTATTTAGTTTTTTAAAATTATTTACATTTTATATTCTTATTATCAAATATTATTAAATCTATTAGAATTATTTTTGTGTTTTTGATAATGTTTTTAAAGATATAACATGATTTCGTTATTTGAACTATTTTTTGTTTTTGAAATAATATATAAAATATGATTTAGTTATTAAATTTTTGATATTTTAAAGTATTTAAAATATTAACTATTTATTAAATTTAATAATCCATAAAATTATAATTTATACTATTATTACATAATTTTGTTAATTTAAAATTTTAAAGCTTATTTATGTTAAATATTTCATTATTTGAAATTTTGAATACTTCAATAATATATAAAATATTTATTTCTTTTTGTTATTTAAATTTTATTTCTTTTAAAGTTATTACATAATGTTAAATATTTTGTTATAATATTTATATTTTTAAAATAATTTTTAGATATTAAATTGAATAATCCATAAAATTGTAATTTATATTGCTGTTACATAATTGCATTATAAATTGCATAAAATATAAAATTATTACTAAAATAAATATTATTAAATCTATTATAATTATTTTTTATGTTTTTAATAAATATTTTAAAATTATTACATAGTTTCATTATAATATTTAAATGGGATTGACCTGCCCAAATTGCACCTTTACAATGAAGCTAAGGATATATACTACGTATTCGACTCCCTCAAGCCAATGACGGGTAAAGCCATTGCAGATGGGCTCTCTGTACATGATGGTCCGACACCACCTATTTACTATATTTATATTAGGCCATTGATGATATTTGAACCCCAGGAGGAAACAGAAGCTCGAAATGGTGGTGATGGTGCTGGTGGTGTACTAAGTGCTTGATGTGGCTTGATGATTAACCACTTTGAAGTGTCTTATTCTTGTCTTCTGATAGTCTGGGTGGATTCAGGAGCACAGCTGAAGGAAATCCTTATAGGTTTTGAGGGGAGTAAGCAAAGGTTGAGTTCAGATTGTCGCCCCACAGAGCATTGCCCCACATGCACATCTCACCGTGCATTGAGAACATTTCTCATATTTGTCATGAGGAGATATTCCCAATACACAACTAGAATGGGCTGTGGGACACGTGTGGGGCACCGATGTGGCGATGCCAATTCGTAGATGTTCTTGTGGATGGTGCAGTGTTCGCCATCCACTGAGGAGAAGGTGTTGAAATGATCAGCACTAATGAATGTTAATCTAGATGTTCTCTTGAGTCTTGCCAGAATGGTTTATTGAATCACAGACCAAAGAAAGAGGAGATCACATCTGCAGTTCTGCACCCCACAGAGCGTGCCCCACAAATACAAGAGATTTTTCCAATGCACGCTCAGATGTGCATGTGGGGCGTACTGTGTGGGCCGCAGATATGAATTCAAGAAAGAGTGGCTTGGTTGTGAAATCAGAGTCCAGATCTCCTGCCCACATTTATCGCAGTCATACATGGAGAACATCTCATCCTATTATGTAGAGGAAGCTGTTCCCAATTCACGGGGGATAGTGCATTGTGGGTAGGCGTGGGCAGAATTCTCATGGGCAGGAAATCCCAACTCATGAAATCATGGGTACCACGAGTAGCTATATTGAATCAGTAAGCATCGGGTGGGTTTGTGAGAATACACGGATGGAACTCAGTATTGGAAATGGTTGGTTTCAGGGTACCGAAGCTAGCACTGGATGCAGAGCATCATTTGAACAAGACAATATTGGTGGATGATTTCAAGTTTGATATGCCCATTGATCAATCTGGAGACGGGTTCATCAGTGTCACTGAAGTTGAGAGACGTATGAGAACGCTAATGGATTTAAGAAATGGAAGAGATTTCAAAGAACAAAGGAGACATCAGCCGAAGGTGGCTTGTCCTTGATTTTTACCATGGTTGTGTTCGGCTGTTCGATTCACTTCTATACAATATGTACTCCATTGAGTAACCACTTCCAAACACCGATCCACTCTTTAGGCTCAGTTTGGAAAGAATAAAGTGCAAAACCTTGTATTTTGTATTCCTAATAAATTTTGTATTTGTACTGTATGTATTTTTGTTTGTACTCTTAGCATGTGATTAAATGTTTTGCATTTCCCAGAAAAGAAAATACATTTTAGACTATGTTCTAGAATTTTCTGCCTGATCAATTCCCGCTAATTCTTCAAAATATATTTTCTATTTTTTTTTTATTTTACTTGACCATTTTCTTTTCGTTTACAATTTTTTAGGATAAAACATGTGTATTTTCAACAGCCAGATGCACTAAGCTTTTAAGGTTTGTCTTTAAAGACCAAGACTATTTGCTTCGCATCATGGTCTACCAGGCTGTTAAAAAGAGCTGGAAAGATTATTTTCAGCCCGGAAAGACACAAAAGCTTCATTTAAAGCTTTCCGATTTTCCGTTTTTTTTTTGTCTTTCTGTGTGTCCATCTTTTTGGTCTACACAATACCAAACAAAAAAGACCATTTTTTGGTCTTTTGAGCTTTTTGCAGATCGAAAGATGCACTAAACACCACATAAGTTGGTATATTCAGCTCTTAAATTCAGCCATTTAAACATTAGTTTTCAATTCATGTTTTGCTCTTATGACACAAAATGACCGTTCTAATTATTTCTCTAATCTTCATGAATGAAGCCATTCTCTTCCCATTCCACCCATTAAAAAAAGAGGAAAAATGTGAAGTATGACTTTGGACAGAAGATGTTAGCACAAAGTTAAGGGTGTAAGCATCACAGTTCTGCAAAATGGGTCTCCATTGCTAAGAGGACCAGTACCATCTTGATTTTAAAACATCACCATTCTACTACCACATAATATATGACTAGGCGTTCGAACTGTGTCTGACATGATCAGGTTCAAATCAATTTTTAGTATATGCTTATATATACTTAAAATTTATATTGCACTTATTAGTACAATTTGTTTGAATGTTGTCCTATAAGTTGTAGGTTTAAGTTACAAACTACTTCAATTAATTATTCATGATATACAATATCAAAATTATTTTTAGTTCATTTAATTAATAATATTTATTTATTTTGATCACTGTGAGTTTAATTTATTAATGCTATTTATCTTATTGCAATCCAAATTCAATTGAAATCTGAATATAAATGAATCAAAATTTGAACTGCCCACCAATCCATTTGCACCCGTACTTTTCCCAGCCTGCTCATTAGAAAAGGAATCTTTGTTCAATACAATAAAGTTCTGAAGGCCCAAACCATGCTGAGTCCTGCCTAAGGATCTGGTGAACTTACACATAGCATGAGGGTTAAGAGAATGATGCCGAGCATCTTAAACCTTACTACGAAGAGTTGAATCAAACCTAACTCAGGAAAGCTCTTCTTGGAAACATTATATAATATCCATCAAAATTCTAAATTTAGAAGAAATGCTAACAATTTTCTGATGTCACTCTACTTAGCAAAGCAATGTGGTGTAATGCTTTCTATCATATGGGATGGGGACAAATAATTAACAAGACATGAATTCTATTAGCATCACGTAGTATAAACTATCACAGACATAATATATCTAGTTTTATATAGTTGTGTATTTCAAAATGTTTTGATGCGAATATAATCATCCATACATGTAGTGATGTAGAATATTTATTTACTTAAACATTCTGAATGCTGTTTGGAAATAACTACTAAACAAAGGTGAGGAACACGCAACCTAGATTTAAATTATCAAGATTTCATATCTCACTTTACAAAATTTGTCTTTCATGTGCAATTCTTATCTGAGGTTGGAAAAAGGTTGATGGTTAATGCGCCTCATTTCTTGCTTCTGTTTCCTCTCCCATAAACAAGATTTTACTTATCAAATCTTCCCTTTTAGAGCTTCGTAGAAGACAATCTTGACTTCCTCAAAAACCTCTTCCATAGTTCTGTCAGCCTCAATCTGATAAAAACATTATGCTAGTTTGTTATTTCAACACCCTGTACATAATTTAGCGAACTTATACCAAGCCAATAAAAACCTGTCCTTCATTGAGATTCAGTAATGGGTTAAAATTAGTGGGAATATGTTTGAGAATCATCATAGGAAAATTTGCCAGTATGCCAACTATATAATTGGTACTACAATTAAGACTTTCACAATTTTAAAGGAAGCACACATGAGGTAGAAATTACCTTCCAAACTTTCCCTCTTTGGGTGTAATAATCAATTACAGGTAGAGTGGATTCACATAAACTTTCAACCGCTTTTGTATGCTTTCTATGTTATCATCATCTCTTCCCTTTGTAAACAAGAAAAGGAGGAAAAGCAAAGACATCAAGGAAGATGTAGTCATGACATGCAATATAAATTTTGGAAACAGGAAGACAGAGCCATCTAACCTGGTTTCTATTTAAAAGGCGTCTTGTGAGCTCCTCTTCTGGACAATCAAAGAATAATACAAATTCTGGCTCAATTCTTACCTGCAACATGGCACTAGGATTTTATCAATATGTAGAAGAAAAAAGGACACAGATTGGAGAGATTGCAATCAGAGATCTATATTGAAGGATTAAGAATTAAATCTCAATATTTCACTTATAAAATTGGGGAAGCAATAATAGACTTACAATTTTCTCAAAGGCTGCACGATTCTCTTCACTACGAGGGAAGCCATCTATAAGAAATTTTTTGTTTTCACTTGCCTGCATTGCTTTCTGAAGGAGTTCAACTGTTATCTCGCTAGGAACAAGCTTTCCCTCCTTCATGTTCTTGATCATGGTTCTGAAGCACAAAAGAAAGTAACAAGAGATTTACCAGGTCAAAATGATTAAAAAGAAGCTTTTCATGACAAATAAAACCTACAATTCACTGCAAAACAAAAGAGTTGAACTTCAATCAGTAATAAAACAAGAAACCTCAGTATTCATTCACAACTGGTTTTTGCCATGCAAATGACACAGAAAAGCATGTGATCTATGCACCCATTTGCAGAGTTGGATTTGCTTTCTGCTTCAAGAAGTTCTCCAACATTAAGATGGGTAAATCCGAAATGTTTGACAATGTTTGCACATTGAGCGCCCTTGCCACTGCCTGGACCACCTGTAGAATACTTTATCACAATCAGGAAATCTACCATCAGCTAACAAGCTGCAGAATCAAAGGTAAGAAGCATACCATGTTGTGAAATACTAGGACTAGAAGTAGAAGAGCAAAGATGATGCTAGTGTGATGGCATTTGGATATATTATGGTTTATTTCCACAATATATAATGGAATGGAATGGAAGATGAGGATTCATGTAGCCAACTCCATATAGTTGGGACAAGGCTTAGATGATAATGGTTCTTTTCCATAACTATTTGCTTCTTTTTCTATCTTTATGTTCCAAATGATCTTCTTAATGAAGAGATGAAAACTATTTGTCCTGTCACACAGTACCAAAGCTATTAGGGTTAAAATTCAGTCCACAGTTTACTTGATAAAAACAAATATTTGGTAATATACAAGAGCTACATTTCAATGCACGAGAATTAATGCTTTCTTAGAAGTCAACATATTGGTGCCATAAAATTCTATTAGTTTTGATCAATGTTTTAAAACGCAGAGGCGTGACGTGAGGTGTTCCACTACCTAGAGGGGTGAGGCATAGTTCAGAACGTAAGAGGCGTAAGCCTCCCAAACACAAGGAGACATAAACCTCCTTAAGAGGGGGATGAGGAAGGAGGAAGGGGAGGAGGAAGAAGAGGAAGGAGGATCTCATTTTTCCTTTATTTTTAATATAAATCTTTTATATATAGAAGAATGAAGATGCATATCACTAGTTGAAAGGGGGGGGGGGGGTCTTGTCGAAGCATAGGCGAACGAGCCAGAGCGGTTCCCTTTCCTTTTCTTTCTTTTTCTCATTTTTTATTCTCTTTCTTTCTTTTTCTTTCCCTTCCTTTTCCTTTCCTTTTTTTCAGTCTTTTTATATGAGGTGTGCATGAGATGTACACCTCTAGCACACCTCATGAAAAAGCGAATGAGGCACACGCCTCTTGCACCTGAGGTGTATGCCTCAGAGGTGTTAGCGTCTTTGGCATACGCCTCAAGGCATTTTGGGGGTGCCTCAGCTGGAGGTGCGCATCCAAGCGTGTGCCTCCCACGCCTTTTAAAAAACTTGTTTGATGTATTATTTTGCTAAGTTTTATTTTCTCTGTTTTTTTCCTTTTAATCTTATAGGTAAATTGGGCACTTCCCAATTTCAACAAATGGGGAACACTCCTAGTTAATAGTTATAGAGTACTGTTTTTAAAAGACAAAAGTACCACCATATACTAATTGGTTCCAAATAGAATTATTTTCTTGACTCCTAAGACATATTCAGATTATCAAAAAAGGGTGTGGCTAATCAGTACTTTCTTAATCTTTTTATTCATGTGGTTTGGGCAGGTAAACTAGATGGTGGGACCATTCAAGCCATAACCACTAGCCCTAGCATGATAATGTCTAATCAATTCCCCTGTTCAAGCTAACCATAGGAGGATCAGCTGATGATGATGCCAACACTCACTGACGAAGGAGGAGAGAAGTCGTCCACTGACATGTTCACCTTGAATTGGCCTAACTACCAACCACCACACTTCCACTTGAGACTTCTTTCCCCACTCTCCACCATTGATGCATGAGCATTCCCATTACCTTACTTATGAGCCTTTTACCTTGTGATCGAATGCAACATACATCTGAAAATAACCTATACTCATAATGCCACGTGAATTCCCTTTCCCTTAAGGACCGGTTCCCGTCTCTCTATTCCCTTTCCCTTTACAAGGAAAAAGCTATCTCTCATTTTCTCCCAACTCTTACCTCACCCTCATCCTTGAGTTGGGACTTTGGTCTTCTTAGAGGCTTGAGGGATGATGAACTTAGTAGTGTTTCAGATCGGTTGTCTCTTCTTGGCAATGCCTTTTTTGGACCCTCTTAGTTTGGATGTGAGATTATGGTCCCCTCATCCAAAAGGTTACTTCACTTGTGCTTTTTTTTTAAGGCCCTTTGCTCTTCCCCCGGGACAGTTGGGTTTTCTGACCAAGGAGATATGGTCTAGACCAGTTCCACCTAAAATTATTATTTTTTGCTGGGAGGTGTTTTATAGAATGATCAATACCTTGGACTGCTTGCAGAAGAAAAGGCCTTTCATGTGTTTGTCCCCTACCTGGTGTGTACTCTGTAGGGCTACTGGTGAGGATTGCTCCCACTTACTTGTATCTTGTTCCTTTTCTAGTGCTATTTGGAGTTGGATTTTTGCTTTGTGTAGGTGCAGGTGGAATCTGACTACAAACTTAAGTCAGTTGTTCGATCCTTCATTTTTTGTATGGCCTACAAAAAAAGGAAAAACTATGTGGAGATGTATTAGAGCAGACCTTGTGGACAATCTCGGAAGAAAGGAATGCAAGGGTATTCAAAGAAAAGGAAAGAAGCATTAAGGCTGTAGAGGATTGTATCTTGACTAGGGCCATCCATTGGTTAAGAACTATGGACTTCTTTCATACATTTTCTTTTGATGATATTTGGAGAAATTGGATAGCGGTGGCTAATAATCATACAAGGAAGGACAGGGAATCTGCAGTGTGGGTGCCTCTGCCTGAAGGTTGGGCAAAGCTGAATTTTGATGGAAGCAGCCAAGGAAACCTAGGCCCATTGGGGATAGGAGGGATGCTGAGAGATAAGGACAGCAACATCTTAGCCTTGTTTTCAGGTCCCGTGGGAATAGGAGACTCTAATAGAGCTGAGATTTTAGCGGTTGTACAAGGTATTTAGATTGCAGAACAATTAGGAGTTCAGAATTTGGCAATTGAAGGAGACTCCAAAATTGTTGTGGGATGGCTGATAGATCCGGCTTCAGCTATATGGTGACACAGAGACTTATTGAGGAAAGTCAATTGGCTCACAAGAAGCATGACTGTTACCACTCTTTGGGTGGGAAGATCAGCAAATACCTTAGCAGATGGGTTAGCTAAGCAAGGGGCTTCAAGGGAACATTTATTTTCGGCTGCACTGTAATTTTATTTATGTTTATTCCTGCTTTTAACTTGATGTAATACTCTGTTAGAAGAGGTAACAGCTCATGCCTCTTCATGGGTTTCCTGTAATGCCTTGATTTTCTGGCTTAATAAAATTATCTTCATTCATAAAAAAAAATGCCACATGAATTCCCAAAGCTACCCTTTGAAGTACTTGGGTCCCCACTTAAGTACTTGTGAGGGGATCCACTATCTTCACTACCCCTAACACAACCACCCAAGCTAGTTACCAAAAAATCCACTGCACCATCTCAATCAACAGCCAAATTATGGAAGCCTATAATAAATGGCCTCTACCATCTACCCGAGACTGAACTGACAATTCACCCTTCTTGCCCATCTTGGAGAAAGCAGACAAAAACTCAACCCGCTTCAGATTCTTCCCCCCTGAACCACTAGCCACGTGTCTGAACTACATAACCAAAATTATCCTTGTAACCTATCACACCATTGCCTTCTATCTTCCGCTCTTCTGCAACCAGAAATTGTCTTTCAAGGTAACACATAAATAAGTCTTCTCATTCACCATTATATGTAATTTGTACGCCTCTCCTGAAAACTTTAAGTCTCCTGTCAGATATCATCCCATGCTAAGTTGCTCTCATCCATGAACATAAATCATCCCAAAGAGTTTCCAATCTCTTTTAAGGTGTGAAGATCCAAGGCATAAGGTGGAATCCCACATACTACAAACCACACTCATTTCATAAAATGATCATTTTTCAATCCACCCATCAAAGGAGACCAAAAGTCAAGATGATGTTCTGGACATCTAACCAAAGCCGCTTCCTTTTCTAGAACTTCTATCACTTTTCTTCTGCTATTAAATATAGATAAGAACAAAACCTCCTCCCAATATTCTTACTTTCATGGGTGAGAACATGCTCCATTATCTGTTAGTCCAATCTATACCTCTAAAAACCTTCCAACCAGGCATGCATATGGCCATCTCAATCTTCTCCCAAGTATCTCTAGTGTCTGGTATCATGATCTGATGAATCTTTGGACTTATAATCTTCAACCCATGACAAACATATATAGATCCTATAACCAGATGATTCTCTCTCTCTCCCCCTACATTTCCTTTTTGAAGTTAGTGAAAAATGATATAATGAATGTTTCTGCAGTTCTTGGAGTTAGTGCTTTGAGGAGTCATTTCTCTTGGTAGCAACACCATTGCCCTCTCTCTCTCTCTCTCCCCTACATTTTTTTTTTGGTTCTTTCTTCTGTCCTAATTTTTCTCTATCTTTTGGTTTCTTCCTCTTTTCTATGAAACTTCTTCAATGTGCTGTACAAACACCTTTCCTTGATGTGATGTCTTGTCCAAATGCACATTAAACAAAGTAAACAAAGAAACACACAAGCATGCATACATTATATACATGTATATGTATGTTTGTCACATTATGAATTCATTCATGTACATACCTACATATGCATCCAATAGTAACAGGTGATTATATTGTGTTTAATCTTGAAGTTGGTCCACTTGTGGCCTAGATCTAGCCTGATGATACATATCAAACTGATTTACCATGCTAAGCTTGGCCTGAAGTATTACTCATTACAGCTTGTTTCAGCACCCAAACATGCTGAATAAACCTGGCCTATTAGCATAAGTAGACGCCACAAATTGCAAACCCATTGAAAGGTTCATGTTTAGAGAGATGGAAGATTATATACACCAATACACCCAACATGGCAATATGGTGTTAAACAAATTGATGACTACTGCAAATCTGAATGGATCAAATGCTCACCCAAGACAAAAATAACAATGAAGTTCACACTTGAAGAGTTCCCATTCATATCCTGCAATCAAACAGCACCCTCATCAAACCATTAGTAGAAAAATGGCGATGACTCTCTATCTCTCTGGTGTAATATATACATACATATATACAATTACACATCATATTTTATTGTATCCTCATCTTACGATGCATGGAGCTTGAGGAGGTAGATATTGCCTGATATTTTACAGATTATGAAGGTTTTATACCTTAAACAAATCAGTGGAATTAGTATTTGTGGAAGTTGCTAACCATGTATATTGAACTATAAACTATAAAGCAAATATATCTGTCTCCTATAGTAATATGATTAATACAGAAGCTTTATGTTGTATTTGATGTAAATTGCAATCCACTTTCTCCTAAAATTTGCTTTAGAACTGAAAGGTCATACCCTAAAAGCACTGATAACATGATGTCAGTTTCACCTATCAGCATAAAATTCAGCTACTAGTATACATTGAGCAAGAGACGATTGATTGGTGCCAGGTTTAGATGGCCCTCACTAAACCATAAACCTTTTACGACAAGATAAACGAAGATTTGAAGAGGTAAGACAGTTAAAAGGAGTTAATCCAAAAAAATAGGGAATTCTTTTCTTGATGTTACGGCATATTTTTCACTCAAATTTCTAGGATGCTGCAATGATGGTTGTAGGAAATAACAATATAGCTCAAACTGCATAATATTACAAGTAGCAGTACCCTATTCAAATATGGAACAATGCGGCTGAACAGATATAGCCCAACCAAAGCACATTGACAATGAAAGGCAACAAGAAAATTTAAGGTGCTTCTACAAAAAAAAGATTATGGAATGAAGCTTTAACAGTATGCCTTCTAATTTAAATGCCATCTTTAGTGTTAGCACAGGAGATTCCTCTTTCAATAAAGTCCAAGAGTAAGTCCTGAAGATCTTACAAGCTAAACTACCAATATTCAATTTAAAGAATCCTAACATGAATTACCAGAAATGTCAAATGAAGGCCAAGTGGTAAAAGGTACTCCAAAGCCATAGCTTGGGAAACTGGCAATTTTGTAGATATTATTGTTGCTCATAAAGGAGGTAATCAACTTAAGGATAAAATATTGATTGCGTTGACCAAGGAACCAGTAAAAGCAGTTAAAATACTTAGATTAAGGCATGAGCTTGTTTAAGGCTTGAAGCTCCAAACCTGTGATTTACCTTCATATGCATATTATTAGGAGTTTGTTATTTATTAAAGATAAACAACATTGCCAATTAATGTTTTTGTTAATGCAAAGGGATTTGCATAACAGGCAACATCTTTTTATATAGACAAAATTGAATAGGATAATCAATGCAAGGAAGCGAATATGGGGTGTGGATTCTAGTTTAATTTTGTTTCATATTTGACTTTGTTTTGTTTGTTTGTGAGTAGTGAAAAACATAGCCACAAACAAATAGATGTAAAGCTGAGGTGGGTGCAAATTTGTATTCGGTTGAGATTTGCACTGCAAACAAACAGGGCCTTAGTAATAAAGTCAACATTTTTTTTGCAGGTATGATATTAGAATTAAAAAATATATATATGAACTACTTTTATTTTAACAGTACATATTTTTCCATAGACATTTCCACAAGTCCATGTTTTCTGATCTTGCCGAGTCAGATTCTTGGACATGCATCGGATTCTAACTCCTGTATCCATATCCCTGCAACACTGGATTAGGAAAACTGCTGAACAAGTATGATTGGAGAGTTGAAATTACAATTACCCATATAAAACTCGGACCAGTTCCCTCAACTAGTAACAAGATAGAGAAGCACTTACCAAGACATAGGAGGAACCAAAGTTCACCATTCTCAAACATTGACCTCTTGGCCATGAAGTGCTTTATATAATAATGGATGCAATCCATTGGATTAAAGCTTAAAAAGGGTAAAGAAAAAATATCTTGAACCTGAATTATTCCAGAAATTGTAATCTGAAAAACTAGGCGGGCTAGATGGGTTAGCTTGGTCCATCAATTCCATCCTGATTGTGTAACCTAAACCCAACTTGAATCTGAGTAGAATTTAAACAGGTCAATCCAAGATGGCTGACTGGTCAGACAATTGCAACTCAATCATGGAAAAATTTGGGCATGCAAGGGTACCCCTAGGATGACCATGCACACCTTGTCAATCATTTCAGAAAAAAAGAAATTAAAACTCCACCAAATTTCCCAAAAGCAATTAGTCTGTGGACTATAAGCAACTAAAATCAAGTAGAGCTAATTTTGAACAGACTTGTCAAGAAAATTTAAGGATGATACCTTGTTAGAATCCCCCTTTTCTACAGAACTCACTGTGATGCTCATGACTGCCAATTCTTTTGCACTTTCAATGTTTCCTTCTTCAATACAAATCTGAAAAGATCTAATAAAAGGACAGAGTTTTATCCAATCATCAAAAAACACAATGCAAAATTAAGGATTTAAATAGCTTTTTTTTTTATTTGCTGAGTACAAGAACCAGCTAGAAAAAAATGGTGAGAAAACCCAGAGAAAGGATTTCTTTGATCACTGAAAATAATAAGACAACAAATATTCCTACTAATGCTTTGACTTCTTTTCTCAGTGTACAGTTCTTGAAAATTAAGGGAAAAAGGGAAAAAAAGCTGATCGGAAAAATCAGAAAACCCTAAGCAGTACTTCTTCCTCCTGAATTCTATCAAGGTTAATGGGGAGAGAGATTTGGGAAGGAAGCGGGAAGTTACAGAAAACGAGGGAAGTTTACACCGGAGAAGAGAGAGACCATACACCTGCCACGTAACATGCTTTCGTGGCAGAAAACTTGGCGGGAGAAAAACGACATAAAAAAGAGCGCTTCGAGGAGGAGGAGGATACAAATCATACAATATACGATACCCGAAAAACTGATAACCAATTAACAGGTGTATCTCATCCAAAATAAATAGGGATTTTTGAACATGCAATTCCCCTCAGATATCTGAATTGCAGCCCCTCCTAGTATTCTAGTAGCCTCCCTATAAATCGCATCCTGCCCATGGATCCGACATCAATCCACGGTCAGGATTCAGTCTATCCATAGAGTGGAGTATTAGGTTTCTAAGAGTGGATTGAATGGTAAAAACCTCTAAACAATAATGTGTGTATCAACGCCCGTTTTTTGTTTGGGAAAATGAGGATTGTTCAGCTTAGGGTCAGAATTTTTAAGTTCAAAGTACAGTTGGGGTGGGTGCCAGCTCGAAATTGATGCTAATTCATGGACGGGCAGTGGTGTATATTTTGACCTTTTGAATGTTTATAGTTTGGTATTGAAGTTCAGAAATATGCATTGAGCTTGTCCGTATGTTTCCCACTGTTTTTTTGTTTTATTATTATTTTTTATTTCTTTTGGAGGGCTACAACGGGATAGCCCATCCCCCAACCCAAGCGGGATTCAATCTCAAGTCCCCCATTCGATTTTCATTAAGTTATTTATGCAAGTAAAATTAGGGATGTTATCCTACCGGTGGGAACCCACCCTTGTGGAGTGGGTTTTTTCCTTGAAAGATGTGTTTGGGGGCGGGGACAAGTTTTAATATTCTACAACCTGCATGGTTACAGGTAGAGGTAAGGTGTTAAGCTAAACCCAACCCACATTTTGTTGGACAGCATGTAAAGTTTAGTATTTGGTGTTGAATTTAATAATCTTTTGAATTTTATAGGAAAGATAATTGATAATTATATGTTTTTTACAAGTTTTAATCAAATAATTGAAAACTTTGTTTCTTGTTTGTGTTTTAGTTTACATATTTATTGTTTATATATAACAAGAAACAATAGAAAATTAGATGCTGATTCTAAACCTAACCCACTTCTATCGTTGAATGCAGGGAGGGTACGGTTGGGGAGGGTTTTGCATTTTCATATGCAAGGAGAGTTTGGATTCTCAAAATCCAACCCGTTATAGGTTTTGGGGTAGGAACAAGTTGGGAGGTTTAAGGAGGTGATAGGGTTTAGAATTTACAAAACCCTCCTTGTTGCCATCTCTACAGGTAACTAAGACAATGATCATTTTAGTCGTAAAAAGCCATTATTAAAAGGGACAATTTTATCTCATCCAATTGTTGACAACTTTTTTCCTAGGTGGGAAAGTTATATATCCACCTGAGAGGTGACCATCACTTAGGCTCCATTTAGTTTGTGGAAAATTTTGGTTAGGATGGGATGAGAAAGTGTGTAAATTTCACTTTCCATCATTTGGTTATACAATTCCTATGTTTGTTTTGTGGGAAAATAATTAGAGTTGGACATGATTTTTTTTGCAACCTGTTTTTCCCCAAGTTTGTCTTCTTGTTTTAAGATTTCCATGCTTGTAGAACTCTTTCTCTCTCTATTTACATAATCATCTTTGCCATATACCAAATTAACTATTAGTAATTAACATAAACTGACTTGACCTTATTAAGCCTTTTCAAAAGTTGGGTCTGGCATGTTGGGCTTCACACTAAGCAAATGAACTCTTATTGCTTTGATTCTCTCTCTCTCTCTCTCTCTCTCTCTGATTAGTGTCTTTAGTTCAGGGTTAAGGTTTTAGTTAGCATGAGCACATTGTTGCATGGGCATGTCCAACTTTATATGTAATAAAAAAATAATAAAACTGGCTATAAATAAAGCTCTTGGGCATTACTGAACCAAAATGATAAAGGCTAAGTACAAGCGAGAGAAGTTTGTTGAGAAGAGTATAAAATCTTTTAAGAGAAAAAAAGGATAAAGGCTAAGTACAAATGAGAGAAGTTTGTCTTCCAGTTGTAAACTTCTGATTAGCTTAATTAACTATTTTGCAAGCACATTTCATGATGCTACCAAGTAACTACATAGACTTAAACTTATGTGTCAAATTTATGGATGATAAATTTGCAGATGTAATTTCAATTTCTTGCATAAAAGATATGCATCCATGTCCATACTGTGACATGATATTTAGCTTCCTAGATTGTTAGATGACTGTAGGGTGGTTCATCATTTTACAGATTTGAAAACATCCAACAAATGCAAGGTGGTCCATACTGTTCACACGATATTTAATTTGAAGTTCTTGAAAGAAATTACAGACAACTTATCAACATTAATCTTCATACATGCACCTAAAATTATATAGAAATACCCATGCCAAACTGGGCATGGCCACATAAGGCAGCATATGTAAACACAGAAGAATTGATGCAACACACCCACACACCTGGATTTGATGGACAGTAGATACAATTTTTATATGCATTAACCACACAAAACATAGAACAGTATTGCCTATTGTTACTATCAACTTAGAAGTTTGAGGTTCAACATCTTCAAAAATGCATCCCAAAACCTGCTAATAAGAGTACATAATCTTGTTTGAGAGAAAGAAATAACACCTAAGCCCAAACAAGAAAATTTGAATTCAAGGAATCAACACATATGAGTTTGTTACAGGTTTGTCATAGATTTCTATAAAAATTTGCAACCTCCATTGTTCTATAATGCCAAGTCTTCTGGTAACACAAGAAACATAGCAAACATATAAAGAGGTGATTAAACCATCATTAACTCTCAAAATATCAAGAGGTGGTTATGTTTGAATTCAATTCTTAAAGTTTCTTTGAAAGTCAAATACTAGTAAAATAGACCATATAATTATCAAGAGGTGGTTATTCTTCTCTTACCACCTCATGTCTTTTTCTTTTCCCACCATTTCAGTAGATCTCTCCAACCTAGCCAGCCTCTAAATCTACGATTACTGTATAATACTGCAAGGTAGCATTTTTTTGTTTTGCTATTTTTTTTTCAAATATTCAACTCTAAAAATGAGGGCAGTGGAAGCACAATTGTTGGGATGGAATAATGAAAAAATTAGAAAGAACATGATAAAAAAATACTAAAAGCTTACCTACATTTTCCTTCTAAAAACAAAGCAAATGAAAAGAGGACCTATTTTAAGTAGGCAGCCAAGTATGCCATTTTAAATTAACATATGCTGAAGCCAAGCAAATCCATGAACCAGAAAGAACCGCTTAACGAACATATGTCACATTTCTTCCTAATGGGCATATGTGCAAACACATGAAGTTGCATAATTAACATCTTTTGATGTAGAAAGATTTCCGAAATGATTCAGAATTGTCTTACTAAAGCAATGCTGTTTATTCAAATATGAAACTAGAATCGCAGAAATCATTTTCTTTTTTTGGGAAAAGAGTCAAACCACATTGGAGTTGAAAATTCATATAGAAGAGAAGCATTGTATTTTGGAAGTATTATGAAATCAGTCAGGATATGGTGGTCTTGATGTGTGCGTAGCAGAAGAAGAGAAAGTTTGTAGGGATGCAAATGGATCGGATCGGATTCGAATCAGGGTATATTTGAATCCGATCTGATACTATTCATGCTGGATCCAATCCGACATGAACAATGTCGGATCTGATCCGATCTGATAGGACTCAATTTGAATTCGAATCCTATCGGTAAGTCAGATCTTCAGATTTGATCCTATACGACTTGTTTTCTTTAAAATTTAATAAATTATTGAAAGAAAAATCAAATATATTAATTTAAATAAAGTAAAAACAAAAAATACAAATATTTTTAATTATTTTCGTCATATATATGTTTTTTTATAAAAAAATAATATAACAATTTTATAAAAATATGATATAAAAAATATATTTGTAAATAAATAAATAACACATATATATGTATTATATATATTTATAAATATATAATATATCAAATTGGATAGGGGTGATCTAAATCTGATCCGATTTCTGATCGGATCATATTATCCAATCCGATCCGATATGAAGATCTGAATAGGGGTGATCCAAATTCGACCAAATAGGATCGGATCATGATCCAATCCATTTGCACCCTAAAAGTTTGAATGTGATCCTATGGGAAGAAAAGTTGGTCTCCCTCTCCTTGTCAACCACTACAAATAGAGGTTATGTGTAGAGTGTCAAATCTGGCAATCAGCCCCAAGTAAGTTGGGATGGATCTATACAAAAAAGAACATAAACAAGCATTTGACTGTTATGCTTATGGTACAGAACTGAAAATAACTTAAACTGAAGTGGCTCTACCAAGTGAACCTGGTTGAATCCAGTCAATCAGATCAATCTTGTTTCAGAACATTGGTTTAGAAGTATTAAAAAACACCAAATATCATATTCACCATGATCAAAACTATCAAAATAGAAAAGTTACCAATAAACTTTAGCAAACATATTTAATCTGTATATCAAACTTCAGATATATTATAATGCCAGAAATATATCAATCCTAGCTATATATACACAAATATACACTTTGTGATACTGAAGTAGTATGTCATGATCCCAAGAGACTGTTTGGTGATGACTTATTTACTTGTACCTAATAGTTCATTGGTTTTGTCTTTTAGTCAATGTATAAACACTAAAGCAATAGTGAGCTCCTTATATGCTTAATGGTTTGATGGGGAAACCTCATTATTCCTAAATATTCCATTAAATTAAATGACTATCAAATTCACTATAAAAAAGTTGATTTCAGTTCAGCCAATCCAATAGTTCTCAAACAGCTCCTAAGAGTTTTATCCTTCTACTTCCTGCCAATATTCCTTTTTTTCCCTTTCTTTCTTTCTATTCTCTCTTTTTTTTTTTTTTGGGNCAGAATTATTTTGTTAAGAGGGTAAAGTACAAAAAATTCTTGTTTCTCATCAATTATCACAGAGATCATTTGGTGTAATAGCAATAGCAAAGTGATATGTGAATCAAATAGTAGATAATCATCCCAACGTAGAGATGCAGGTTTCCAACTAGAAAATAAGCATTTATTGGAGATAAAAGCTTAAAACTTATTTAGGTGTAAACATGTTTTTAATGCTCAAAGTTTGTCTTTGTTTCTATTTTATGTGGTCCATTTGGTGTTTCATTGATATTTCTATTACCCAAAAAAGTTGTTTCTATATTTATTATACTAAGTAAATACCTCACTAACTCCCTCTCTCTTCTTAGATGCAAACAATGGATTGACCTTCAGAAAACCCAAACAAGCATCCTTTTTTGGTCAACTTCATCTGTGGATTTTGATACTTTGGTGGTCCCAAAATAGGATTAGTGGTTTTTGGGCAAGTCTAATATTCTCACAAAGTAAAAGTACAGAATAAAAAGGAAATACAAATAGTAGAGAGATAGATGATTAGATAATTAAAGGAGTCACAACAACAAAAGAAAAGGAAAAAAAATCTAACATTAGGGGTGCTCACAATTCGGTTTGGGGTTATCGGTTTTTGGAAAACCAATAACCAAAACTGAACCGAAGCTGATCGGTTCGGTTCATCAATTTTTCAGTTTTTTATTATTTACAATATTTATTACAGAAAATATATAAATATATAAAAAACTAGAAATATATATAATATTATATTTTAAATAATAAATAATATATTATATATTATAAATATATATATACACATAATGCATATTTATTAATTTATAATGTATAGAAAATATAATATACATAATATATATAAATATATGTATACTGGTCGGTTTGGTTAACCGCTGATTTTCTATTTTGGTTACCTGAAACCGAACCAACCGGTTTGGTTAACCAAATTTTTTGTTCGGCTTAGGTCGGTTCGGTATTTTTTTTGCTCACCCCCTATCTAACATTACAGAATTGAATCAGAAAAATAAAGAAACAGTTTGAATAGTTTCCAATAATCAATTATGTTGATTGAGAGTAATCGATATTTATAGATCACATGAAAATATGTAAAACTCTAAGAAAGAAAAGGTAAAACAAAATCAATTTCTAATGCCCAAACAAATTCATGAAATAACTTCTATAAGCAAAAATGTCAATACCTCTTTCTGTAGAAAAGCAAACTAAAAGAAAACCCTAATACACATTTCAGAATACAATTGACTCATTTCAGAAGAAATGAAAACAGGTTAGAATACAAGAACTATTCTCTCTCGAATCTGGTTCAAATAATCTCTTCTTCTCTTCTTCTCTTCTTCTTGTGCATATTCTTTTTATGCTCCTAGTTTTTTTTCTCTCAAGTGTTGAAGTTTAATGTCTAAGCCCTTAGAACATGCTTACATAGGCTTATAGAAGTTGTTTTCCATGGAAGGCTATGAGAAGATTTCTTCTTCCTCCTCCACTATATCGAAGAGGAGGAGAAGAAAAATGCACTTAACCTCAAAGAAACTAAGCTCAGACTTGGGTTGCGTAGTTCTGAGTCTCATGAGAGGAAGGCTAATGTTGGGGTTGGAGTTTCCCTCTTGGGAAGGACGGTGGAGTATAACAACAACTACTCACTTGATGTACTGAAAAATTTTGTTTTTAGGTCACGGCTAAGAGGGGATTCTCTGACATTATTGATGGTTCTGGGAAATGGGTTTTCTCTAGGGCTAGTGGACCTGAGGTTGATTTGGGTCTCGAAGTTGCATTGTTCTCCCTGAGAGGTGGAAATGGTGGCAAGTCTCTTGTTGTTTTGGAAAATAGTAAACAATAGTCTTCTTTGGTTGTTCCTACGCTCAAAGATACTTACCCAAAAAGAATAATAACATAAGAAAAAGAAAAAAATGTAAGTCTCGACTGCACAAGGAGAATGAAATTTCTCCTTATCGGAAATAGTGAGGAAGATGACAGGAGGTCCAATCATTATAAGACTACCACAACAATGAGGATACCTTCGTATGCATCAAAACATATAAAAAAATAGTGAAAATGGCTCACTGCTGCAAGAGGGTTATAGATCTAGTCTTACCTTTGCGCGAGGTTACCGGAAAAGCCGTTAAAGGTATGATTGTTGAGATGCTGGGCTGAAAGGAGAACGGGAGAAGAGACTCTCAAGTTCCAAGTCTAACAAAGCCCGATTATTTTTCTCAGAGGCGCCTCACTTTTTTTCATTTTCTCATCGGGGTTGCATTATTTTGGTGGGATCTACTCACTTGTTTTTTGGGTCCCACATTTTATTCTTTTCTCATCCCAAACTGCTATATCCCAACAAATCAAACATGGAAAAAGATATTAGGGCCGTTTGGCAAGTTTTATTTGAAAGATCTTTTGAAAACTTTGACAGTCAAAAGATGATGTGAGCTTTTGCATCAAGATCTTATTAACTTGAAGACCTTTTTGTTAAGGCATGTCTATTTGCACAAAGACTAGTTGAAAAAAAAAGGCAAAAAGCTTCATTTGGAGCTTCTCGAAAATAGTCAGAAATGAGTTTCCTGTGTCTTTTAAGGGCTATGGCTTTTGGTGGCTAAATCTTTTCCCAACCAAACGAGAAAAGACCAAAGTGCAAGCTGCCAAGCTTCTAAAAAGCCGACAGCCCGTGCGAAAAGACAAACCAAACGGGGCCTCATTTAGGAATATTCCTCTTTTCCCATTCCCATCCCACAAACCAAATGGAGCCTTAGGGAAAAAATTTTCCATAAACTACACATAAATTTGTAAAAATAACATTGATTTCTTGATTAATCAAAACCAAAATCCCATTGACGAAATTTCCCCCCTCTCAAAATCCAAAAAACAAACAAACCCCAATTGATAACTGAAGAGCAAATATATAGATCTAGTGCATCATAAGCTGATTCTTGATTGGATGTGCATCGCATGAGACTGAATGAATACACACTATTCATCAAATCCAGTGTAGCACCATCTATTCTTCTCTTTTCTCAAGCCATTGTAAGATCTTTCAATATTTTTTGGGTTTTAAAATCATTTAATATAAATAAATCAGTTTTGTTGTTGCGTAAAAAAAATCTTTTTCTTTTTTCAATTTCCTAGTTGGGCTTCGAAATTTATACAAGGTCTATGCTTGGGCTCAAGACCTAAGCCCAATAGTTAAACCAGACTCAAGCTTGGGGCTGCTCAAGATCTAAGCCCGATAGTCAAACCGGACTCAACCTTGGGGCTGAAATGCTGAATGCTGACGCAAGGCTTTTTTTTTTTTCAGGTCATGGGTCAATGGTTCAACAGTTCGGTTCAATGGATTACCCTTGACATTATTCTGCATATATAAACATACAATCATTCTGCATAAAGGAGTTTTTTGGTATAAATAGTGGGCTAACAGCTAAGGTGCCTTCAACTCCTTGCATCACATAAATTGTTGAAAGTTAAAAAAACCACCCCAATCCAACCATCAAGCACAAAATTATGAGCTTTAAAAATTTTCTATAATTTATAATGTATGACACATGGTATGTGTATAAATAAAGGACAAAAATATAAGAAATTTAACTTTTATGATCTGTACCAAAACCAATGCAAGCATCGCTTCATATAATATAGATAACTTATGACATGTGTCAACTATTCAACAGCATTGGTCAGCACGTCACTAAACAAGTCAACAGTTTTCAACAAAATTTAAGGTTTAGGTTAACCCAAATTGGAATAAGGAGATAAAGGCACCACAGTATCAGATTCCCACGTAAGTAAGGGCCATGAGTTTTGGTCCAATCTATAACCAAATGAAAGATCTAATCTAAAGTTCTAAACAAGGTGGAAATCAAATAACTTCAAATATATCATGGGATCATATTGTTCGTACACATAAATCATAATCCGAGTTAAAACAAGAGAGAACAAGAACAAAAGTAAAGTAAAACTGTAAGGTTCGGTGGTGATTAATCTAAGCCAAACCCAAGTTGTTTATATAGTGTTAAAGAATTTGTGATGGGTTACAATTCCATGGGAGATAAAATAAAGAACAGAACTCTCCAGAGAAACATGATAAACATAAACTCCTCTAATATTATCCTAAACCATCATGTGTGTTAACAATTAATGAAGATTAGGATAAGCTTGATTTTTTTTAATAGAGAAAATTTCATTCAACCATCAACCATCATGCTTATCCTAATCTCACTACACCCAGCCATAAGATCAGGGACAATAAAATTATGAGGACTAGTCCAAGAGTCGGACTGACCCAAATACAAAGCTTGCCAGCAAGAGTCCAAGAGGGTTCACAGAGAACCCTAACGATCTCCAAAGCATCACCTTCAATGACGCAGAGGGAGGCAGTGAGGTAACACATCAACAATCTTGGCACAAGACATGAACTAGCAGAGTCGCAAATAACCACGGGAGTAGGCAACGTCCTTGTTCATTTTGTTGAAGGTCTCTAGGGGGCGAAGCTAGTGGTAAACTCAAGCAGCAGGGGTGACAGTCACTATTTTGTGTCTTGCCAGAGCAGAGCCTAGGGGTCGGATAGTAGGAATGCAACATAGGCTTGGGCAAAGGCGAGAACTGTGCTCGGGTTGGGCTGATAATTATTGAATATGACATTGTTTCCGTGTTTCCAAATCTGTCAAAGGAAGACGACACATTAAACCAGCTCAAGTTCCAGTCATCTAGAGATCGAGAGGCCCAATCATTAGTGTGAATAGCCAAGGAGAAGCAAACCACATCGCCTTGGCAACAGGGCATTGAAACAAGAAATGAAGAATACTTTCACGTTCAGCCTTCAACAACATGCACCCACTGAGAGTTAGGATCTGACAGAAACCTCCGTATCAACTTCAATATGCATTGTTCCATTTGTAGGCAATACATCTAACAAGGCCCGTCAAAAAATACGTGCTTGTTTCTTCCCCTCTTCATGGAAAGCCCATCGGAAATTTCTAACCACTGTGACAAAGGCTGGCCAAGATATTTCTTGTTGCTGCCAATAGGTATTACTCCAAGGAGAGAGAGGAAGAGAGGTGGCGATGACGAGTACTGGACGTAAAAAAAAGAATTCATGATTTTTGATAGTTTACAAATTACCCAGATCACGAACAATATAAACCGAGAAGCCACCACAGCTCAAGAGCTTTAATGAAGCGTCACTTTCTTACAAAAATAAGATCATCTACGAACGTTAGGTGGTTGATGCATACTCATAGTTATAGGGGTGTCAATTGGACTGGATTTGGTCCAATACGAGTAAATGGACCAGGTCCAACAATTTGACGACAGGGAGAAAAGGTGTGCTGAAACTTAGAGATGAACCGAGCGTATACTTCAATCTGTTTACCATGGTCTTCACGATTAGCTTGTAAACCACGTTCAGAGTCCAATAGAAAAAAAAGGAGAATGGGAAAAGAAAAGAATGAAATATCCAAATTAGAACCACAGCAAAACCTTCCCTTCATAGATTGGAACCGCATTATAATGTTTGATTGCAATGAAATTCGCCACCCACTTCAAACATTGATGTCAAATACATATATGCAATGAATAATAAGAGAAAATATCACCGACATAAACCGGTCTATAAAGAACTTGTAATGAATAATAATAGAAAAATACATATATGCAAGAGTCTGTATGCTCAAGCACTTCCACTACAACTTACCACTGCAGCCATGTCAAATCTAGAATGACTATATCCAGGAGGATAAAAGGGAAACAGTACATGCTTGGTTTTGACTCGAGTCTGTTGTCTCAGATTTACATCAGTGCCCAAACCTAGAATCCCCCATAAAGGCCGTTCCCTAGTTGATCAGGTCTTGATTTGAATGAGCAATTCACATTGGATGCCAATGCAATGGATTCTCTTATCAGCTGTTGAAGCATCCACGAACCCTTATTTTTTCTCTCCAGCCAGCTCAGCACCACCTTAAAGTCCCCTATCTGATTGGGCTACTTTTAACAGCCATGTCAAATATAAATCAATACAAAATCAAAAATGCTAAAAAAAATTTGATGAATGGGCCAAGAGCCTACGTAGAATCCACAAATAAGTCATTATAAGACTTATTGGGATACCCTTCTTTTGTGAAGTGAGCCAAGAGCCTATGTAGAATCCACAGCAAACCTACGGGATAATAGACTTGGTACAAAACTTAAATAGGAATCTAAATAACCACGAAAACCCACTGATCAAATCACTTCCCATATATTTATCCAAATAACCACGAAAACTTAAATAGGAATCTAAATAAACATTCAATGCCCGCCCATGAATGAGCATCAATTCCGAGCTGACACCTACCCCAACTGTACTTTGGGCCTAAAATTTCTGACCCTGGGCTGAACCGTCATTCTCCCTAAAAGGAATAAGGCACGGATAAATTCAGGAATAAAACAGAGATAAGAAAATAAGGTGAAATGAAAAAAAAAAAAAAACAATTCAAGATTCAAAAGCTGCTCTAGAAACGACTAAGGCCTTGTTGGATAAGCTTTTACTTTTGAGCTTTGGGCTTTGGAAAACAAATTTGAGCCAAAAAAATGTCTTGAGCATTTGGTAAGAATTTATTTTAAAAACATTATAATCTGAAGACAAAAAAATTTTAAGCCCCAAATCACAAAGCCTAAAGTTGAGGTTTTGTGCTTTTATTGGACTTTGAAAACACAAACCTGTAGCTTATCCAAACACAACCTAAATTAGAGAAAAATGAAAACAAAAGTATCAACATTCATTTGAAAGTCATAACCAAAGAAAAAGTCCAACGCAATCCCATCCATATGACCACGGCACTATCAAAAGCCAAGAACCAACAAAACGATGTGCAAAAGAATAATGATTGTGGCCAATCAAACTAGAAAACAAACAGAACTTCATTCCAATATAATCTAATCCAAATAAACAATGACCACGATTAAACAGGATTTCAAAAAACCATTGCAAGTCGGATCAAACTGCAAGAGAAATAGAGGGGCTGAAAAGCAAGAACCTAAGATTTAGTAATGTGATTGATCAGACACATTGCAACTAACATTATCTTAAAGAATTTCCTTTGTTCTTGGGAAGTCTGCAATTCGTTCATCTAAGCACAAAAGAAAATAAATAGAACCAGCTTTTTGCATTAGAGAGCCAAAATAGAACAAAGTAATTTAACAACAATAAGATGCCCACACACATAAAAAGGCCTTACCATATCGGAAAGGTTCTAAACATAGCAAAAATATGAGCAAAAAAAATATCTGAACAAAATAGTAAAAAAAACAGAGAAACAAATAACTGTAGTCGATAGTGTAGCAAGTAATGGGTAACAAAATAATCCTAAAAACTAAAATAAACCACAGCCAAAGACAACTTTCATAGTGCCAATGCCAAGCCAAGCCTAATTCAGTCCTCCTAAATTGTAACCACAAAAGTTAACTAGAGGACGCAAACAAGCAGACGCTCAAATAATATCCAATCTTTACCACCCAATATTACAGATAATAAATACATGACTGTAATTTCTTGACAAAAAATAGCAAAACCTCAAGCCAACCTAAAAGGTTTTGTGACGACAAATTTTCCAGCTCACCTGAAAAATCAATAAATAGATTGAGATACCATGTAGATCTTCTCAAATATCACGCATAAAACTTTAAATAGAAATCTAAGCAGCCGTAAGAACCACCTTATGAATTAGGCATCTATAAGCCCAATCAAGTTCAAATAAACCTTCTGAATTCCAAATACCAATACAAGAACTTGCAATCTGTCTATCTAAACCAGAAAATTCATCCAAAAAACTCAGTCACAAATAAGCAAACTAATTCAAAGATATAGACTGCTCAACCAGAGAGAAATCAAGACTACATATCAAAACAAACTTAACATCATATCAAAAAAGAATCCAAACTAAAAATCTAGTTTAGATCTCAGCACCCACAAAAACCATGCAGAACTCCACAAATGCTCAGAGCAATGATCATTCCACTCCCAATCAAAACAAAAACAGATTGTGTCTTGATGCTAACTAATGCAATATAATGCAAAAACAATGATCGTGATGGTCCAGATTCTAACGCAAAACGGAAAGAGTAATGGTCCAGATTCTAACGCAATCTGATGCAAATAACCAATGATCGTGAACAATCGACATTCCTAAAACCAACTAAAGACAAGTGAAACCCACAATAGAGGAGCTGCGAACCATTGCCTATCTTATCTTTTTCACCAAAAAGACATAATACACATGCACAACGTAGTTCTGAAAATGAATATGCATATAACATGTCAAATTAAGTATATTTTCCAAAAAGACAAACAACTGAAAAATTCTAGCTTGAATATTTTTTTCATCCTCATTAAAACACAGAAATCGTTTGTTTTTTAATATTAAAAATTACTAACAGTGAGAAATGAAAGAAATTACATGGTAAAACAAATAAAATTTTAAAAAACAACGTACCAACCAAAGGTGAAAATTTTGATGGTGCTAACGTCAAATCCGTAGAATAAGAATTTAACATAACCAAACAACACCACATAAGGTACAGGGAAGATGAATAAATGAATGCATGATTGCTAAAAGTTAAATCCACTCAAATTAACAAAAAAGAAGTGGCATAACAAAATCTTCAAAATTCCATCCAACCTCAAAGCCCTGGTATTGGATTCAGACTGTCAACCTAAAAAGAATGTAGAACTTTTCAATGATCGTCATGCTTGTAAACTTAAATTTGAATTTGCAAAACCATGAAAACCCCTTTATGAGATAGGTATCTGAAAAACCATGTCCAGCTCAAATGGACCATCCCGATCCTGTAAATTCATAGCAAACTTGCAATGTATGTATCCATATGAGAAAAGGAAAAAAAAAAAAACAGAAGATAAGAAATTCAGGAACAGAAAAAGACAGGAAATTAGGAGTACTTATTCTTCATAAAATAGATCCATCTAATATACGCAAGACAAGGAACACCGAATAAGCTTGATGAACAAGAAAACCAACACGTAGACTAACAACTAGACTAAGATTAACAGGCCTGGTATCGTATTCACAATAATTAACAAAAAGAAAGTGGCATAAAAAATCATCGTACCACCATCCAACATTAACAGGCCTGGTATCGTATTCACACCCAACCTAACAAGACTAACAATTAGATCTGTTCATGGGCAGGGTAGCCCAACGGCCCGGCCCGGCCCGTGGGCCTGACCTCGGGCTTAACACAGTAAGCCCGACTGTGTTTCGGGCCGGGCCGGGCTCGGGATTTGTCAAAAAAGCCCGGCCCGACTCAGTATTATATATTTTATAAAATATATAATATGTATTTTATATATTATATAAAATATAAATAATATAATATTTATTAAAATATATATTTATAATTTAATATATATATATATTTTATTCTTTTCTTTATAATTTCAATCTATCTCTTTCTTTATTAAACTCTCTTAGCTCTCCAAGTGCAGATAAAACTACAGTACAACCCAAATTAAATGATCCATTCCCACCCCTTTCTTTTCTAATGTACAGCAAAGGAATTAGCATTCCTTTTCACCCACCCAGTGCACATTATTTCCATTCCTCAAGACAGGAATCCCCTTATGACATAGATATCTGAATAGCCATGTGCAGATCAAATCAACCATCTGGATCTTGTAAATAAAAAACAAGCTAGCTAACTATGTATCTATATGAAAAAGGAAAAAAAAAAGAGAGAGATAAGAAATTCAAGAACAAAAAAAGACAGGAAATTAAGAGAATTTATTTTCAACAAATAGGTCCACCTAATATATGCAAGCAAAGGAACACCCAATCACCCTGATGAACAAGAAAACCAACACAAAGATTCAATGTTGAATTAAAATCCTCTAATTCAGAGAGAAATCAAAACTAAGCGTATCAAATTCACACCACAAAACCCAAAAGGAATAATAATGACTAAGACCCTATAAAAAACTTATCAATGATAATTGTGGTTATAAACTTAAATTTGAATTTGTAATTTTGTACAACCACGAAAACCACCGTGTGAAATAGACATCTGCATAACCATGTCCAAATCAAATCACCGTCTGAAAGTAGATTCATAACACATTTGAAATGTGCGCACAGAATAAAATCAGGGAAAAAAACAAGACATTTGGGAACATAAAAGATAGGAATTTACAACATATTTCATAATTGTGCTTATAAACTTAAATTCAAATTTGAATTTGGAATTTTGTACAACCACGAAAGAAATAGACATCGGCATAACCATGTCCAAATCAAAGCACCTTATGAAAGTAGATTCATAACACATTTGAAATGTGCGCACAGAATAAAATCAGGGAAAAAAACGATAAGACATTTGGGAACATAAAAGATAGGAATTTACAACAACATATTCTTCGTCAAATAGAACCACCCAATATAAGCAAGCCAAGGAACATTGGGTATTCCTGTTGAACAAGGAAAATCATCACAAAGATTCAACGTTGATTAAAAAAATCATAATTCAAAGAGAAATAAAATCTGAGATTTAACATTGATTTAAAGATCGTTAAATACACTCTAATAAACAAAAAGAAGGCTTTGGAATAAAACCTTCAAACCTCAATCTAATCTCATCAACCTTGATATCATATTCTCAATGATCGTCATGCTTACAAACTCAAATTTGGACATCAATAACCATGATAACCCCCTTATGAGATGGACATCTGAATGGCTGAATGGCCACGTCCAATTGAAATTTATCGCCCAAATACTAAAGATGATAAATATAAGGAAAAAAAAAGAATGATATCGATTTCAATTAATGGCCATGTCCAATTGAAATTTATCGTCACGAGACCTGCATCGAACCTCAATAACCCAGAAGTCGATTTCACACCTTCAACAATGAATAATTAGGAGATAGTTATTAAACTTACAACGCTAGTCATCCGTCCAAATCCTGTAAATCCATATTAAACTTGCAACGCTAGTCATCACTAACACAAAAGGAAATAAAAAAGATGAGCAACTCAAAAACAAGAAAAGAAACACAAGAAACTGGGAAAACCAACTGAGAATCAAGACGACCCACCCAATATAAGCAAGCCAGCGGTAACCCAATCTCCCAAATGATCAGAAAAACCACCAATAGGATTCAGAATGATTTGACAAGCTCATAGTTAGACAGAATTCAATATAGAGCCCAAACACTAATTTAAAGATCACTAAATCGACTCTAATTAACAAAAGGAAAGAAGTGTAACAAAACCGTCAAACATCCACTAAGTCTCAACAGCCCTTGTACGGGTGTCGCACCGCCAACCTAAAATGAATGTAAGCTAGATTAAGATCCTATATACACTACATGATTTTCATGATTATAAACCTAAACTTTAATTTGTATATAAACCCCCCCGTGATATGTTCATGCTCAAATTCACCTTTTAATCCTGTACATAGAAAACAAGCTTGCAATGCATGTATTCATGTAAAAAAGATTAATAAAAAGATTAGAATTTCGGGGGAAAATTAAGAATTAGGGGAACTTATTCTTCGTGAAATGGATCCACCAAATATATACAAGCCAAGGAACACCCAACGAACATTGAATCTTCCTGGTGAATATGAAAACCATCACAAAGATTCAACACCGATAAAAAAAATTACATTTCTAATATAAATAAACAGCAAGATATCAGATTTAACAATGAATTAAATTTCTTTAAATCCAGTGTAATTAGTAAAAAAGAAAGAGGCATAATAAAACCCTCAAACCTCCATCCAGTCCTCGCAACCACGCTATTGGATTCACACCACAAACCTAAAAGCAAACATTATAACTAAGACTAAGACCCTATATACAGATTCCCAATGATCGTCCAAGCTTATAAACTTAAATTTGAATATAAGCCCCATGACAAGGACATCTAGATGGCCATGACAGCCCAAATAGATAGTCTAAATCCTGTATAGAAAAGGAAAAGAAAAGTAAAGAATTCAAGAACAGAGAACAATAAGGAAAATAAAACTTGTTTCGTGTGAAATAAAACCACTCAATACAGGCCAACTAAGGAAACCCCAATCATACTGAGGAACAAGAAAACCAACGTAAAGATCCAATGCTGTTAGAAAATCCACTAAATCAGGAGAAATCACACATAAGCCTCGATAAAAACTTAAATACCAATAAATCCTCTGCAATCGCCTAAAGAACGTTCACCACAAAGTCCTCGAACCCCAACTACCCAGGTACCCGTTTCACACCGCCAATCCTGAAAGAATGACAACTACACTGAATGGTTGTCATGTTCACAAACTTCTGAATTTTTATAGAGATGAAAACCTCCCGAAGAGATAGACCACCAAATAGCCGTGTCTGACTCAAATCAACCACCCTAATCCTGCAAATTCAAAATACAATTGCAATGTACATCTCCATATCAACAAAAGGAAAAAAAAAAAGATGAGAACTTCATAAAACAGAAAATGATAGGAAACTAGGAAAACTTATTCTGAGTCAAATCTATCCGCCCAATGTATGTTGTCCGGCGATAACCCAACCTCCCAATTGACAAAGAAATCTCGCACAAAATACAATATTGATATAACAATCTCTTAGTTAGGCAAATCTCAAGATTAACCCCAATCACTAATTGAAACATCGCTATATCGACACCAATTAACAAACAGATAGTGTGACAAGACCTTCTAACCTGCTTCCGAGCTCAACAACCCATGCATGTATCTGAGTCACCCCGCCAAACTAAAACGAACAAACCCTAGACTGAGATCCTATCTTCTCAATGTTTGCCATGATCATAAACCTAATTCAGAATATGGATAAACATGATAACCCCATTACCATTCAGACATCTAAATAGCCAGGTCCTGCAGAAATTGACCTTCCAATCCAGTAAATTGAAAACAAGCTTAAAATGCATGTATCCATTTAAGAAGGCATAAAATGGTTAGGAATATAGGAAGAAAATACTTAGGAAATTAGGAGAACTTATTTTTCACCAAATCGATCCTCAAAATATTTGCATTCCAAGGGACACCCAATCACCCTGACAAACAACAAAACCAACACAAAGACTAAATGCTTATTTCGATAAAGGCTCACATTCCGAGAGAAATCAAAACAAAACACAACACGGATTTAAAGATATATAAACTAGTAGTAATTAACAAACGGAAACTAGCTTCAGATAACACATTTGGAAGAAGTTATTATTCATCATTAAAACCACCGAATATATTCAAGCTAGGAACAATGTATCTCCCGGAAAAACAAGAAAACCATCCAAAAATTCAGCATTGATTTCAAAACCTATAAAACAAAGAGAAATGAAAACTAAGCTTTGACAATGATACAAAGATCATTAATTCAACTCCAATAAACTGTGTAATCAAAACCTTAAAACGCTAATTTAAATATGAAAAACCCTATGCAAATAACAAAATGAATGTAGTGTTTCAAAATCGTGAGACCTGCCTCGAGCCTCAATAACCCAAGTTTCGATTTCAAACCCTCGGCCTAAATTGAATGATAACTAGGAGAGAGGAATGCAAATAGCCTCGTCCGACTTGAATCATCCGTCCAAATCCTGTAAATCCATATTAAATTTTCAATGCTATTCATCACCACACAAAAGGAAATAAAAAAAAAAAGATGAGCAACTCAAAAACAAAAAAGAAAAAAAAAGAAAAAAAAGGAAACAGAGAAAACCTATCGAGAATGACTACGACCAACCGAAGATATGCAAACCAGCGATTACCCAACCTCCCAAATGATCAAAAAAACAATAATAGGATTCACTATAATTAGAGAAGACCTTATTTAGACAGAATTCCATATAGAGTTCCAACACTAATTTGACGATCCCTAAATCGGCTCTAACTAACAAAAAGAAAGAAGTGTAACAAAACCATCAAACCTCCACAGATTCTCGGCCGCCCAAGTACAGGAGTCGCACTGCCAGCCTAAAATGAATGTTAGCTAGATTAGGATACTATATATATTACATGCTTGTCATGCTTTTAAACATAAAACAAGATTGCAATGCATGTATCCATGTAAAAAATATTACAAAAAATTAGAATTTCGGGGAAAAATTAAGAATTAGGAGAACTTATTCTTCGTGAAAAGGATCCACCAAATATATGCAAGCCAAGGAACATCCAATTTCCCTGATGAACAACAAAACCAACACAAAGATTCAATGCAGACATAAAAGCCCCTAATTCAGAGAGAAAGCAAAGCTAAAACTTAAAACTGATTTAAAGATCACTAGATCCACTTTAATTTACAAAATGAAGGTGGAGTAACAAAATCTAAAAACCTTCGCCCAACCTCAACATTCTATCAAAGTCACACCGCCACCCAACAAGCAATGACAACGCAAGTAAATCTTACATAACTCTCGCCAATGATCTTCATGTTTGTAAACATACAGTCAGATATTCATGACCATAAAAAAGCCCTTATGACATAGATATGAGTAGCCACCTCCAACTAAAATCAACCTCCCTGATCCTGTAGAATCATAACACATTCGCAATGTGTGTTGAAGAAAAAGAAGGAAAGATAAAAGACATTTGGGAACATAAAAGACGGGAATCTAGAAGAACTTATTGTTCGTCACATAGTTTCACTAAAACGAACAAACCCTAGACWGAGATCCTATCTTCTCAATTTTTGCCATGATCATAAACCTAATTCAGAATATGGATAAACATGATAACCCCATTATCATTGAGACTTCTAAAWAGCAGGTCCTGCCGAAATTGACCTTCCAATCCTGTAAATTGAAAACAAGCTTACAATGCATGTATCCATTTAAGAAGGCGTAAAATGGTTACGAATATGGGAAGAAAATACTTAGGAAATTAGGAGAACTTATTTTTCACCAATTCGATCTTCAAAATATTTGCATTCCAAAAGACACCCAATCTCCCTGACAATGGATTTAAAGATATATAGACTAGTTGTAATTAACAAAAGGAAACTAGCTTCAGATAATCTTTAAACCCTCGCCAAACCTAAACATCCTTGCCATCGAATTCACACTGCCACCCTACATGGAATATTTAGTAGACTAAGATCCTATATTCATGCTTATAATTTTTAATTGAAATATGAATAACCATAAAAAAAAACCCTGGTGACAGAAGCAATTAACTTTTAATTAGAATATGCATAACCGTAAAATTCCCYCATGAGATGGACATTTGAAAAGTCATATACAATTGAACTCTGCGTTGCGAATCCTGTACCGATTCATAACACATTTGAATGTATGTAATGAATAAAATAAGAGGGAAAACAAAAAAGACAAGTCATTTTGGAGTAAAAAAGTTAGGAATTTGGAAGAAATTATTCATCATTAAAACCACCGAATATATTCAAVCTAAGGAACATTGTATCTTCTTGAAAAACAAGAAAACCATCCAAAAATTCAGCATTCATTTCAAAACATATAAAACAAAGAAATGAAAACTAAGTTTTGACAATGATACAGCAAAGATCATTAATTCCACTCCAATAAACTGTGTAATCAAAACCTTAAAACACTAATTTAAATATGAAAAACCCTATGCAAAACAAAATGAATGTAGTGTTTCAAAATCGCGAGACCTGCCTCAAGCCTCAATAACCCAAGTTTCCATTTCAAACCCTCAACCTAAAATGAATCATAACTAGGAGAGAGGAACGCAAATAGCCTCGTCCGACTTGAATCATCCGTCCAAATCCTGTAAATYCATATTAAATTWTCAATGCTATTCATCACCAACACAAGAGTAAATAAAAAGAAAAAAGATGACCAACTCAAAATCAACAAAAAAAAAAGAAAAGAAAGGAAACAGGGAAAAACTATCGAGAATGAAGACGACCCACCAAAGATATCCAAACCAGCGATTACCCAATCTCCCAAATTATCAGAAAAACAACAATAGGATTCTGTGATTTGAAGACCTTATTTAGACAGAATTCCATATAGAGTCCCAACACTAATTTGAAGATCCCTAAATCGGCTCTAACTAACAAAAAGAAAGAAGTGTAAAAAAACCATCAAACCTCCACACATTCTCGGCCGCCCTAGTATAGGAGTCGCACCACCAGCCTAAAATGAATGTTAGCTAGATTAGGATACTATATATATTACATGCTTGTCATGCTTTTAATCTTAAATTTGAATTGGTAATATAACCCCCCCCCCCGGTGATGTGTTTAATGATCGAATTCACCTTTTAATCTTGTATATTGAAAACAAGCTTGCAATGCATGTATGCATGTAAAAAATATTACAAAAAATTAGAATTTCAGGGAAAAATGAAGAATAGGAGAACTTATTCTTCGGGAAAAGGATCCACCAAATATATGCAAGCGAAGGAACATCCAATTTCCCTAATGAACAACAAAAACAACAAAAAGATTCAATGCAGACATAAAAGCCCCTAGTTCAGAGAGAAAGCAAAGCTAAAACTTAAAACTGATTTAAAGATCACTAGATCCACTTTAATTTACAAAATGAAGGTGGACTAACAAAATCTAAAAACCTTCGCCCAACCTCAACATTCTTTCTATCAATGTCACACCGCCACCCAACAAGCAATGACAACGCAAGTAAATCTCACATAACTCTCGCCAATGATCTTCATGTTTGTAAACATACAGTCGGATATTCATGAGCATAAAAAAGCCCTTATGACATATACATACGAGTAGCCACCTCCAACTAAAATCAACCTCCCTGATCCTGCAGAATCATAACACATTCACAATGTGTGTAGAAGAAAAAGAAGGAAAGATAAAAGACATTTGGGAACATTAAAGACAGGAATCGAAAAGAACTTATTGTTCGTCACATAGTTCCACTAAATATCTCAACGCCAACGAACATTGAATATTCCTGGTGAATATGAAAACCATTAAACAGATTCAACACCGATACAAAAAATTACATTTCTAATATAAATAAAAAGCAAGATATCAGATTTAACATTGAATTAAATTTCGTTAAATCCACTCTAATTAGTAAAAAAGAAAGGGGCACAATAAAACCCTCAAACCTCCATCCAGTCCTCGCAACCACGCTATCGGATGCACACCCCAAACCAAAAAGCAAACATTATAACCAAGACTAAGACCCTGTAATATACAGATTCCCAATGATCGTACAAGCTTGAAAACTTAAATTTGAATATAACCCCCCGTTGACAAGGACATCTGGATGGCCATCATGACAGATCAAATAGAACGTCTAAATCCTGTATAGAAAGGGAAACGAAAGGAAAAGTAAAGGGAAGCAATTCAAGAACAAAAAACAATAAGGAACATAAAACTTGTTTCATGTGAAATAAAACCTCCCAATACATGCCAACTAAGGAAACCCCACTCATACTGAGGAACAAGAAAACCAACGTAAAGATCCAACGCAGTCAGAAAATCCACTAAATCAGGAGAAATCACACATAAGCCTCGATAAAAACTTAAATACCAACAAATCCTCTGCAATTGCTTAAAGAACGTTCACCACAAAGTCCTCGAACCCCAACTACCCAGGTACACATTTCCCAACGCCAATCCTGAAAGAATGACAACTACACTGAATGGTTGTCATGCTCACAAACTTACTTCTGAATTTTTATAGAGATGAAAACCTCCCAAAAAGATAGACCACCAAATAGCCATGTCTGACTCAAATCAACCACCTTAATCCTGTAAATTCATAATACAATTGCAATGTACATCTCCACATAAACGAAAGGGAATCAAAAAAGATGAGAATTTCATAACACAGAAAATGAAAGTAGGCAAACTTATTCTGAGTCAAATCTATCCGCCCAATGTATGTTGTCCGGCGATAACCCAACTTCCCAATGGACAAAGAAATCTCGCACAAAATACAAAATTGATTTAACAATCTCTTGGTTAGGCAAATCTCAAGGTTAACCCCAATCACTAATTGAAACATCGCTATATCGACACCAATTAACAAAAAGATAGTGTGACAAGACCTTCTAACCTGCTTCCGAGCTCAACAACCCACGCATGTATCTGAGTCACCCTGCCAAACTAAAACGAACAAACCCTAGACAGAGATCCTATCT
>NW_010729118.1:481522-537098 GCF_000365185.1 Nelumbo nucifera | reverse complement strand
GAAAAACCCTATGCAAATAACGAAATGAATGTAGTGTTTCAAAATAGCGAGACCTGCCTCGAGTCTCAATAACCCAAGTTTCGATTTCAAACCCTCAGGCTAAAATGAATGATAACAAGGAGAGAGGAATGCAAATAGCCTCGTCCGACTTGAATCATCCGTCCAAATCCTGTAAATCCATATTAAATTTTCAATGCTATTCATCACCAACACAAAAGGAAATAAAAAAAAAATGAGCAACTCAAAAACGAAAAAAAAAAAAGAAAACCAAGGAAACAGGGAAAACCTATCAAGAATGAAGACGACCCACCGAAGATATGCAAACCAGCGATTACCCAATCTCCCAAATGATCARAAAAACAACAATAGGATTCACTGTGATTTGAGAAGACCTTATTTAGACAGAATTCCATATAAAGTCCCAACACTAATTTGAAGATCCCTAAATCGGCTCTAACTAACAAAAGGAAAGAAGTGTAACAAAACCGTCAAACCTCCACACATTGTCGGCCGCCCTAGTACTGGAGTCACACCGCCAGCCTAAAATGAATGTTAGCTAGATTAGGATACTATATATGTTACATGCCTGTCATGCTTTTAAACTTAAATTTGAATTGGTATTACATGCCTGTCATGATCGAATTCACCTTTATACACACCAAGTAACAAAAAGATAGTGTGACAAGACCTTTTAACCAGATTCCGAGCTCAACAACCCATGATGTATCTGAGTCACCCCGCCAATCTAAAACGAACAAACCCTAGACTGAGATCCTATCTTCTCAATGTTTGCCATGATCATAAACCTAATTCAGATTATGGATAAACATGATAACCCCATTATCATTGAGACATCTAAATAGCCAAGTCCTACCGAAATTGACCTTCCAATCCTGTAAATTGAAAACAAGCTTACAATGCATGTATCCATTTAAGAAGGCATAACATGGTTAGGAATATAGGAAGAAAATACTCAGGAAATTAGGAGAACTTGTTTTTCAGCAATTTGATCCCCAAAATATTTGCATTCCAATGGACTTCCCTAATGAACAACAAAACCTACACAAAGACCTAATGCTTATTTCAATAAAGGCTCACATTAAGAAAGAAATCAAAACAAACCTCAACATGGATTTAAAGATTTATAGCCCAGTTGTAAAACAAAAGGAAATTGGCATCAAATAATCTTATATGGAACTTCTAAACAATCTTCATGCTTATAATTATAAACTAAAATATGCATAACTATAAAAAAAACCCTTGTGAGATGAACAATATTTTTTAATCAAAATATGCATAACCATAAAAGTCCCTCGGGAGATCAGCCATATGTGTAGCCATCTCGAGCTAAAATCAACCTCCTGAATCATGTCGATTCACAATACATCTCTAATGTTTATAGAAGAAAAAAAGGTATAAAGGATAAGACATTTGGAAAAAATAATGAAATTTAGAACTTATTATCTTCTTCAAATAGATCCATCAAACATATGCAAGCCAAGGAACATTGAATCTCCTTGATGAACAAGAAAGCATCACAAAGATTCAAAAGTGATATAAAAAGTTACAATTCAAATATAAATAAAGAATAAGCTTTAAGATTTGACTTTGATTTTAATATCATCAAATCTCTTATTAACAAAAAAGAAAGGGGCATAATAAAACCCATAAACCTCATCTAGTCTAGTAGTCCATGCAACCAAATCACATTGGCACCGCAAACCAAAAAGTAAAAATTATAACTAGATAAAGATGCTATATAGAAATTCTCAATGATCGTCATGCTTATGAACTTAAATTTGAATATGACTCCCTAATGAAAAAGACATTTAAATGGCCATTTCCAGCATCTTGAAGAAAAAGAAAAATTAAGTAAAAGAAAAGGTAAGCAATTCAAGAACAAAAAGTGATAAGAAAGTAGAACTTATTCTAATGTGAAATAGATCAATTCAATAAATGCACACTAGGGAACGCCCAATCACCATGATGAACAAGAAAGCCAACATAACGATTCAACATTGATAAAACATCCTCAAAATCAGAGAGAAATCAAAATAATAATTTAAATATCAATAAATCCTCTAGAAATTACTGAAAGAGCCTTACAAAATTCTCAAACCTCAACAACCCTCATGTTCGCTTCACACTGCCAACCTAGAAAGAATGATTACTAGACTAACATCTAACAGAGAGCTACTAAATGATTGTCATGCTTACAAACTTGATTTTGAATTTCTAAACCAAGGAACACCCAATCTCAATAAAGAACAACAAAACCAACACGAAGATTCAATGCATATTTAAAAGCCTCTAATTTAGAGGGAAAGCAAAGCAAAACCTCAACATTGAGTTAAATATCGCTAAATCCACTTTAATTCACAAAATGATAGTGGCATAACAAATTCTTCACACCTTCGCCCAACCTCAACATCCTTGTATTCAAATTCACGCTTGCAGCCAAAGAACGAAAACCAGGCTAAGATATTATATATATCTTCTCAATGATCCACATGCTTACAAGCATTCATTCAAATAAGTATAACCATAAAAAGCCCTTATGATATAGGCATTTGAATAGCCACATCCGAATCAATTCAACCTTCCAAAACAATTAAATTCAACACACCAGCAATTTAGATATCCATATAAAGAAAAGGAAAAAGATAAGAAATATAAAAAATATGTAACAATCTCCCTAAAATGAACAGGAGAAGGAATAAAAAAAGTCCCACACTGATTTAAAAATATGCAGGTTAGAAAAAAAAAAATCAAAACTAAGCCCCAACACTGATTTAAAGAAAATTAAATTAAACCTCCATGTAGCATAATCTTTAAACCTCCATGTGCTTCAACGGCCTTTGTATTGGATTCACACCGTCCACCTACAAAGAATGGATAACCAGACTAAGACCCCATAAAGAACTTTCTGTCATGCTTTTAAACTTGAATTTGCATAACCATGAAAACCCCCTTGTGAGTTTGAGTATGATGTCGATGGATTTATAGACATCTGAATAGCCATGTCGATCTATTGACCGTTTGAACCCTGTAAATTCATTACAAACTTGCAATATGTGCACCCGTACAAGAAAATAGAACTTATTCTTCTTCAAATATGATCAACTGAAGCCTAGAAACACCCAATCTCCCTGGTCAACAGAAAATCATCACAAAGATTCAACTCCGATTTAAAAATCACTAAATCAGAAAAGTCAAAACTACGCTTCAATAATGATTTAAAGATTGTTAAACCAGAGAAGAATCCAACTCAAGTCTGATGTAAACCCATTTATCTCAGCACTCTCAACATCAATGCACCAAATCGGCATATCTACAGAACAATAATTAGATCGCTGCCAATAAAGAATTCAAAATCGAAAGCGAGCAGATCTTGAATCTTGATAAACGGAAGAAACGATGTTCTTGGAAAGACAAGATTCCCCAAAATCCAAATCAAAAACGGATCAGAACCAAGGCGAACAACCATGATAGATCAAATTAACCGAGAAAGCCTAAAGCCTGAACCACATTATAAATAAAACTTCAATCATAAAGCTGTTATAGCTACCAACCCAAAACACGAGCTCTGGTCGAGTAGCGGCCCCTGCTTGAACTTGACGCGGAGTAGGTCTGTGACGAGAATGGAGTAGATATTTATAGGCACGAGTAAATTAGATGGACGGTTGAGATTAAGCGGTGTAACCGCCTCTTCTGACTCCATTATCTATACCGTGCGATTTGGAAATCGCTTCGTAGTTACGCAATACAGCTGGCTACTTGCCAGCTTGGCTCTTTTGTCCATAATATATTAGTAGTGGACCTAATTAGGGGTGATCATTTCAGCCCGTCTCGTGCAGATCTTGCTCGGAAATTTTGTATTTGGGCCTCGGTTGTGTTCAAGTCCAAAACCTATATTAAACCTATAACTTTTAGGGTTAGGCTTAGAATTAATACTTTAAGTTTGTTATTATCCGTATACATAAAAATTTATATATTTTGTGTACAATATATATAAATATATTATTTTATATTTTATATATAAATATTATGAAATGATAGATATAATTTATACTATATATAATATTTTATATTATATAATATATAAAATAAAAGTTTATGTACATATTATTTCATTTAATATAAAATATTATATATCTATAATATTTTATATATAAAAAATATTAGGCCGAAATCAAGTCCGGTCTGACCCCATGATCACCCCTAGACTTAATGCACGAGAAAATTTAAAATAATAACATGAAAGGAAATTATTTCACATAAAAATAATTAATGCATAATTATTGTTAATTTAAGGTTAATTAAATTACAAATATTATTAATTCATGATTAAATTTAATTAATAGTGTGATAAAAATAATGTATTATTAATGATAAGTAATTGAATGTAACTAGAGCGGGTCTTATGTGGGGATCATATAGGCATTATAGACATTGTTTTTGAAATAAATTTTGGTCCTCAACCTCGATTATCATATCATACTTAATTAAAAAATAAATAAATTAAAATTGTTTCAAAATTAAAGACGAAATTTACATATCATACTTAATTATCAAAATTACCAAAATAAGTTATCAATATTACCAAAAAATTTGTAATATTTTCAAAACAAATTATTAACTTTTGGTATGATGATTACTAAAAAAACTTTTGGTATGAATGATTAATTTTCAAAAAAATAAAATAAAATGAACTTCCCAAAATTATTGAAAATATTAATAAATAATTATTGCTCACAAATTACTAGAAATATTAAAATTACAAAAAATGTAAAGACTAAATTGATATTTAATGAAATTAATTTCTCATCGAAATTTTCATTAAATATCTAAAAATGTCAATAAATCATTATTCAATTAGTATCACTAATTAATTAAATAAAAAATTGTGTTTCATTCATTATTAAAAGATTTCAATAAATATCAGTAGGTCTTTGTATTTTCATTAATTTTATGAAATTATGAATGATTAACTAGTTAATATATCAAAATAAATTGACTATCATTTAATTCAATATGAATAATTAATCTATCTATACTATTTCAAAAAGTACGAATAGCCACGAGAATATTTCTGTAATTTTTCGATGACAAAATTTATACCTCCATATTTAAATTTATTGATAAAAATGAGGGAAATAGGGTAGTTGGTTATTGATATTAAATGAGTTGAAAAGAGATAATTTTAAGACATTCACTGCATTCAATCCTCTCTCATTAAATCCAACATTTGAATTATTAATTGCTCATTGAATCAAATATTTAACTTTTTTTTTGTTTTTTCTCATCATTAAATTCTATAATATTAAAAATTACTACTTTATAAACATCAATAAAGTAAACAACGTAACAAAATTACATTTATATAAAAATTTGTTTTTTACTTTCAATAAATTTATACAAATAAAAATATTAATAATATATACTTATTTTAGTACTTAAATTTCATAAATTTGTACATTATATGTATCTTCAAATTCTATATAATTGTTTATAAATTATTCTTTGATATTTTAATTTAGACTAAAAATAGCATATTTATTAATATATTTGTTTATACTATTAAATTGAATTTATAAAATCCTCTAATTTAAATTTATATAAAAAATTATTTGTTATTTCAGAAAAAAACTATAGGAAATAAAAATGTTAACAATGGAATTGTTAATTTAATTATTAAAATTTATAAATTTCATATGATATGTACCTTAGAAATTTTAATAATTTTGATACTCTTTTAGTTAAGATTAAAAGTAAAAATATGTAAATAATATGTATATCTTAGAAAAATTATAAATTTTATATGACAGTAATTTTGATATTATCAAACATTTCAAAATTTAATATTTTGACTTTTTTGTTAATGTTGAAAAGTAAAAATATAAAATAATTGTTATAGTAATTAAAAAATAATAATTGAATATGTTTTGTATCTTGGACTTATAAAACTTAACATAATAATGGTTTTGTGCATGTTTTACTTTGTAAAAACTATATAATATGAGTATTGGACTCTCGATTGTTGGATTATCAACAAAATTGTAAGATATTTATGTATCTTGTTATATTAGTAATATATTTTTTTATGCATTTATGCTTTATTTGTGGTTATTTTAACTTTTAAAATTAGTGTAATTGATGTATTTATGAAATTTGTATCATTTTCATATCGTATCCATGTATTTTCTTATCTTTCGTCCATATCCATATGTTTCCAAATGTATCTGTATCCAAACTGTCCGATATGATACCTGATATCGATACTTTGATCATTGGTTTTACATATATTGTAGTTATGTTTTACTTATATTTTATAATTATGTTTTACATATATTACAAATAATATATGTATTATATATTTATTATGTTATATTTATTTATTTTTTAATTCAGATTTTAGTTTTTTATTTATAAAAAAACCTTACAATTTCAATTTATGTGCAAAAAATGGGTTTTTCATGAAAATAGCAAGGCAATGAACCTAAGGCCATTGGGACGTATAGATATTGAAAAGTTACTAAAAAAAATAAAATAAAATAAACCAATCAGACATTCGAGTGCGAAGTTATGGCTTCCAAAAGTTTGCACATGATTAAGTGCACAACCTATAACTAGGTTAGTGGGTTGAAAGGGAAAATGATTGAATCACTCAAGTTAGAAGCGGAAGTTTCGAAAGAACCCAATCTAGGATTAAAGTCAAGTGACAGTTCAAATGGTTCAATCAGCCAAGTCAACAACAGGTTGAAAACATTGATGATAAATAAAAAATGTTTTTATTAATGATGGAAATGGAATGTAAATTCTAAAACCAGTTGAAAGTAAAACTATTTTTTTATTATCTCTCATTAAATCTCATATGTAAGATATATTCTCTTATTAAATCATATATCTAAGATATATTTTTTCATTATTAATAATATAAAAAATAAATATTTTGAAAAATAATTAAAAAAAAACAATTTTCTTCCCACTCGGTGGTGGGTAAGCAATTCAACCATTTGGGGTCAAATGCATTAATAAATAATACCATAATTAAATAATAAAAAATAAAATAAAGAAAATATAAAATACAAAAAAAAACAATTTTGGCACATCACTAATATTGTATATTCATTAGACTAGACAAAAATAAGTATGAAATATAAGAAGTATTTTTATAAGTGATGAAAATGGAATGCCAAAATTAAAATAAACTAGAAATGAAATAATGTCATAATAAAATAATAATTTTTTTAAAAATAGAAAATATAAAGAAACACAAAAAAAAATGTTATACATAAGATGAACTATTATATATATTTATAAAAAATAAAATATTGAGTACAACTATAATATTATACGTTCATTATATTGAACATAAATAAATATTACACATAAGATGTAATTTTATCAATAATGTGAATGTAATATAAAATTTAATGTCAACCTAGAAATCAAACTTTTTTTGGGGTCGTATGTTAGTGGTTTAGGTCAAATGGATTTGATAAGGGCGGATTTGGGCTTCATGACATTGTGACACATGGCATATCGAAACAACTAGGTGACATTTGGAACCACTTAGGCAACAACTTGCCTTAGCCAAGATGATGGTGTCTCAACTAGCAGCCTAGCACAGGCGCCGACCTGGCAGCTTGGCATAGTGCCGAACTGGCAACCTGGCACAGGCGCTGAACTGGCGGCCTGGCACAGGCACCGAACTGGCGACCTGCGAGATTGCGCAATATCATTTGGCGTCGTTTGTGGGAAAACACTATAAAAAGTCTTTCTCCACCATCAATAACAGAATCACATTCATGGCTTCCTCTAGTAACACCGGACAAAACAACGAGGCGAATGTCTTTGGGGGGCAATCTCAGATTCTATTTGTTTGCATTAGTCAGTTTACCATACCGCTCACTGCGGCTGCGGTCCAAATGCTGACCATGCCCCAAGCAATTGCACAAGTGAACGCACCACTCCCTCTTGTAGTCGGCGCGACATTCGCTGAACCATCTGTGGTTCCCCCTAGAGTCAGGCAATCCCAACTTGACGACCTGGTACACTACGTTCGGGCCATTTAGGTCCGAATGCAACAGGTCCAACAGTTCCAACACTATCAACAACAAGTCATCCATCACTTTTACCAGCAACAGTACCAGCAGCTGTTTCCACCGCTACAGCTGAATCCGCAGCCAGTTCCACCTCAGCACTCGGCGGCACAACAAAATCAATCCCATCGTCGTTAGCAGAATCGCTTCCCCCACTGAGGCGAGACGTCCTAAGTCCCACTTCTTCTTGGGAGTTAGGTCTCGTCCCGCAATAGGAGGGACAGACAAGTCACCCCGCTCGCTTCTCAGGGCAACTTTAACAGATCGGGATATACTCAGCCCGCCAGGGACACGTTACCTCGGCCTTCTCATCAAGAGGGCTCGCTCATAGGCAACCGGTTTGGGGCCCTGGCCGCGGACTCAAAACAAGGCCCATCCATCCATGGTAGCTTGGCTCAGCACCCAGAGCCACTCCGCGCCATAATGGTACTAGATCATACGGAAGTCAACAACACTAATGCGGAGCCGATCAAGAAGATCCCATTTACTTCACAGAAGATGATGCATGTGGGATCCAGTATACCAGAACTCAGATCGAGATGTCTGGCAGACTAACGAAATGGGCCATTGAACTCAGTGAGTACGACATCCGGTACGAAACTCGGACGGTGATTAAGGCCTAAGCCTTAGTCAACTTCGTTGTAGAATGTACCTTTGCCACCGCAGTCCCTGAACTGACTAAGCTCGGGCACCCGAAGGAAGCTTCAACCAGCACGACACCAATCCCGGTCCGAACAAGTCCTACCTGGGACGAGGAGCCCTGGATCCTCCACGTTGACGGCTTATTCAATCAACAAGGAAGCAGGGTGGGCATTATTCTGTACGGTCCAAGCGGGGTGAAGCTGGAGTACGCATTTCGGTTCGGGTTCGCAGCGTCTAACAACGAAGCATTGATAGCCGGGCTCACCTTAGAAAAGGAAGAGAAAGCTAAACACCTCATCATCTGTAGTGATTCCCAGCTCGTGGTCAACCAGGTCACCGGCGAATATGAAGCCCGCAACCCCTACCATGGCTACTTATTTAGCCAAGGTCAGAGAAATTCTACGCAGCTTCTTATCTTACTTCTTTAGGCAAGCAGTAACACAATGAGGACCATGTATATAGAGAACCTGCCCCGACCTTGCATTCTTGGGGGGGGGGTATAAACATCAATAAAGTAAACAACGTAACAAAATTACATTTATATAAAAAATTGTGTTTTACTTTCAATAAATGTATACAAATAAAAATATTAAAAATAGATACTTATTTAAAACTGGTCTGAAAACAAAACTACTTTCTTATCTAAATGCTGGGTCAATCATAGTATTAAATAAAACTAATTGTTAATATAAAAATTATTTTTATGTAAGATAGAAATGGAACACAAAATTTAGTAGTGTAGTAGTAGTAGTAGTAGAGTGTAGTAATGATGATGATGATGATAATAATAATAATAACAATTGTAATTTAAAATTTCCGCAAGTGCACATTTAGTACAAGTATTTAATTTTGTTTTTAGCCATATTATTACTTTTATTATTTTTTAATTTATATCTTAACTATGAAATATATAAAATTCAAGTAATTAATATGAAAAAAATCATATATGGATTGTACGTGCTTAATTACTAATTACTTAAAATATGAATATAAGTTTACTATAATTATTTTTAATTATTAAAGTTGATATGAATTTTCCAAAATATATGAAATATAATTAAATAATTATTACTGAAAATATCAAAATAAAGTGATATTTTGTTGAAAAGTGAAGAAAATTACTAAAAGGTGGTGGTGTTTTACAAGGCCACTAAAAATCTATGATATTTGCAAACAAGTGGAGGCAAAAACCTTAGATTTCCAAAGTGGTTGAAAAATAAGCCAAGGTTTAGATTGTTGGAATTTTGTTTTATTTTTTAATCACTAGATGATTTTTAATTTAACGGTTGGTGTGCTTCATTTTTAAGATAAATAGAGTTTTATATATAAAAGGTTTCTTTTGTATTTATGGTTTAGAGAGAGAGAGAGTGTGTGTGTGCGCACGCGCATGTACTCGCTTTTTTTGTAAGAATGGAGCTTTCCCCTTGTTTTTTGTTATTTGAGAGATGAAAGGGAAAACAGGTTTACAATGGTTAAGGGTTGGTTTGGGTTGCAAGACACAATGTACTTATATTGTTTATTGTTTCTTTTTATAATAAATAATATTTTTCATCTTTGTCATGTATGTAGATGATAGGGTGAAATCACATAAATTATGTGTTATTGGTGGTGCTTGTTTTATTTGCCTTAATATTTTTTGTTACTTTTAGCTTATTCTTACTGCTATTCCGAGTTATGTTGAGATAGTAATCGACTACTTATAAATCTTTTAGTCTAGTAGTTAACTACTAGGAACAGGATATTGATAGTAGTCGACTACTATGAAATCTATTTTAAAGACCAACTGTTACAACTACAGTGTTCGCTACTTTTAGTGAACACAGTAGCCACTAATCCATGTTATAGTAGTCTACTGAATGGTTGGTCATTTTGTCATGTTGTCTCTATATGTTGGAGACCTTCAACTTAACATCATCAACTTGCAACTCCACAATCTGTTTAACCAACTCGGTCAAGTTGTGTCTATTTGGGTTTATGGGGACTTGAGCACCTGATAATCCCTTAGTTATGCATATGTCAATTATATCAACATCCAATATGGTTAGTCATTTGCATGTTTTGTTATTATAACTTTTATCATTGATGGCCCAAATGACTTCATTTTTTTTGTTTTCCATTATTTTCTCACTCATCAAGCATACCACTATAAGGACTCCCTTAAGTATTCCAAGTGTAGGTTTCCAACAAAAAAAATAGATATAGATAAAAAAACAAAGGCATGTAATCAACTCACCACTGCCTTTCTACATCGACTATTGCCACAATTGAAGAAAGGGGAAAAGATGCGATGAATGAAGCAAAGAATCCTTAAATGAAAAGAAGGAAAAGAAAATTTGTAGGTTGAAAAACAAACTAGAGATGGAAAAAGGGGAACAAGAAAGAAACAAATGTGATGTAGGCGCACATGGCCTTGACCAATAACACACGTGCATGTATTTGGCAGTGGCACTCAGAGCGGACCTAATCAGGACGTGTCCAGAGCAAAGGTTGGCGTGCAACCCGGAGCCAATGGCACGATCACACTCGGCGACCTCGGATGACCGCGCTCCTTAGGGCTGGACCGCATCTTGACCGTCCGAGCCCACCTACCTCCAGGTGGCCTCAAGTATAAATAGGGGGGCAACCCCCTCAAAGTAAACATATGGAGTATGGACCTAAGAACTATTAACTTCATTTGTGGCCTTGTCTGAGTGTTTCCACTTCAGGCTTTGTCCACCCTGCGTTGCACCCATACTACTCGGGGCCTATGACGTTCTCTCTCTTTTGCTCATCGCAGGACCGGCCCACCAGCCCTCGGCCACCCTAGGCCTCGGACTACTCAGCCACACTCCAAGCTTCGAACTACTCCCAAATGGTGGTGAACCAAGTCAACGATGAGTTCTGGCCAAATACCTAGCTAAGGTGCAAGAGCTCGCTTGCCACTTCCAACACTTCTCCCTGTGACAAGTCCCACGATCCGAGAACATGAGGGTTGACGCCCTATTAAAATTGGCAAGCACCTCCAACGCAGCCATCGACCATCCGCATGGAGAAGTTAGCTCGTCTTATCATTGAAGAAGTCCAAATACTCCCAGTACAGGTCGAGCCATCCTGAATGGATCCCATCATTGCTTTCCTCCTGATCGAGCAACTGCCCGATGACAGAAACCAGGCCAGGTGAATCTGATGGCAGGCTGCCCAATACACTTTTGCTTGAAAGGGAAGTTGTATTGAAGATCTTTTACCTTGCCCTACCTCCAATGCCTCCGCCAAGAGGAGGGTGAGTATGTGCTCTGAGAGATTCACGAAGGCATATGCGACAACCATCTCGGAGGCAGAGCCTTGGCCTAAAAAGCACTAAGGCAAGGGTTCAGAAAGATGCAGTCGAGCCGGTGCAGAAGTGCAACCGGTGCCAGTGACACTCCAACATCTCCCACCGGCTAGCCACAAACTCTGTTGGCCCTTGGCCCTTTTCCAAGTGGGGCATGGATCTTCTTGGCTCATTCCCTTAAGCCACTAGAAACAGAAATTACCTCGGTGTCACCATCAACTACTTCACCAAATAGGTTGAAGTCAATTCCCTATCTACCATCACAACCAGGATGATACAAGATTTATTCTAGAAGACCATCATCTGCCGCTTTGGCCTCCCCCACATGCCAGTCACCAACAACGGGAAGCAGTTCGACGACATGAGGTTCCGAGAATGGTGTGCCTCCCTCAGCATCAAGCAGCAGTACACCTTGATGGACTATCCTAGAAGGGTTGGAGACCAGACTACAGAGCCAAAGGCCTCTGGGCCGATGAACTAAACATGGCCATGTAGGCCTACCAGACGACACCTCGGATAGCCATGGGAGAAACCCCATTAAACTTAACTTATGCCACCGAGGCTGTCATTCCAGCGAAGATCGACCAGCCGACGCTTTGAACCGAGGTGTACAACGAAGCTAAGAATGATGAACTTAGAAAAAAACCTGGACCTGTTGGAAGAAGTTCGAGAATAAGCACAAATCAGGGTAGCAACTTATCAACAGAGTACTCAAGGGTGAAAGAAATACGTTACAAAGAAAGAGACCTCGTCCTTAAAAAAGTCATGGTGCTCGAGCCCGATGTAGGCAAGCTCGACCCCTACAGAATCAAGCAAGTTGTCGAACCCAACACGTTTCGGCTCGAGCATCTAAATGGAAGACCAGTCCCTCAGACATGGAACTCAAAAAACCTTCGAATGTATTACCAATGAATGTACTCCCTATTAGTTGAGTAGTCAATACAAGTGTAAAGTTTCTCCTCCCTTGGATCAATGTTTTAGTGTACAAGTTCTTATTTTTGCCAGTGGCCTGGACCCATCAGCCACACGACTAGCCGATGCGTACAACCTCCTTCAAGGATACATGCTCGGACTGGACAGTGGTCGAGACACATGGTTCCTTGTGAACCATACGTTCACCCAGCCTTCGCGCTAAGGTAAGGAACAACAAGGAGCTCGGCTGCAACCATCGGCTAATAACCCTTGCCTATAACGAACAGACACTAAAAATAACCCAAGTGATCTGCCAAACAGGAAGAACATGCTGACCTTGGTCAAGCGCACCTTGGTAGCCTTGGTCGTCCGAAGGATCACACCCTAGGGCTCTCCTAAGAAAGTCAAGCCAGGTCGGCCAAGGTATGCTCCTTACCTCGACTCCTCAGTGACAACAGGCCACCTTGGCTTCACTCACTTAACGACGCAAAGGTCAGGAGAATATCCCCAACACCTCGGCGGCTCACCTCGACCCCGTCCAGCCAACACCCTATGGGGATGAAAACTAGGCTAGGAGAGCTAAGGACTTCACCTGTTTTTCCTCCTCGCCGAGGAAGGGACCCCGATCACCTCGGTGGCATGGCTCGACCTCAGCCAAATTCCTTCAACTTGACTTCCTCAGCAAGCGACTAAGTGGCAGGCCAGGCCACCTCGGGTGATAACCTTTTTGCTACTTATTGGCCCCTTGGAAGGGGGCATAGACCCCTGGACCCAAAAAAAAAAGTAGAAGAAACAAAGGCACAAGCTATGCAAAAAGTATATTTCATTAACTATTCATTTAGCGCTTCACAAAAACGGACCTTGGATGGGGAGGTCCAACCCTTTACAAAAAATAAACAGAAAAAAAGCAAGGAGTAGAACAGCCTAAGCCACATCCTCGACGGTTGGGGCAGGAACCTCGACAACCTCGGCAGTAGGGACAATAGTGTCCTCGGTAGTGGGAGCGGCACGCTCCTCAACAAGAAAGGCTTCAACATGCCCCGAGACCTTCAACTGGTCCACCGGGAAGGCAGCGTTGATACTCCTCCATTGTCTTCCAAATGGCGATGACATCCTTAGCCCACTCCTCGACCTCCGTCACCCGCGCCTAAACCGCCGCTAGGGCCTCGCCGAGGTGGACGCACTCAAGCTCTGACTTTTTCAGGGCCTCTTGGAGCTCGACCATGCGGGCCTTCTCGGCCTTGAAGTCCTCCTCCAGCGTCTTCCAGACCTCCTTCTCATCGTTCGTAGTTGAAATAGCGACATCCCGACTGCTCTCGGCCTCAAGCGGCTCTTTCTTATCCTCAACCTTCTTCAAGTGATTGAGGAGGAGCCCGACCCGGTCACCCAAACTGACAAAGTACCGACAAACATGCAACGAAAATACCCTCGTTAGAAAATTGAAGCAAAAAAAAAAGAATGAAAAAAAAACACCAACCAGAGAAGTAACGAAGAGAAAAGCTTACCTCGACCAAATGGTCTAGGTCGTGGTCTCGGAGGGCGAGGGGATTCCCGTTCATCAGGGCCAAACGATCCCCTTATGGGATCATTCCCTTGATCAGAGCTCTCTCGACCCCCTTAGTGTCAAGGGAATCCCCCTATTTGATAGATCTCTGGGGGCAGATGAAGACAGAGGGGTAGAAGAAGGCTCCATCGCATCCCCCTCGGTGCAACAATGACCTCTCTCCCTCGCGCACTGCCCTCGATTGGGAGGTCCTTGTGTGCCAACCTCTTCCCCGGAGGGAGTTAAGGTGCATCAGCTGGCCTCTTCTAACTAGTCTCTCGCTGATGGCTCTCATTGGTCGGCCTCTTACCTTGGTTGTGTTAGATAGTGTATGCCCTTAGCTCCAATTATTTTGATGTACAAAAACATTTATTGTAAATGAATAAAACTACATTATTGTTTCATGTTGTAATTGGTATGTTTCTGTGAAATTACCCCTTGAACTAGACACTTATGAGACTCGTGTTAGTTTAGAATGTTCTTAACAGTTTGATAGACTTTGGGAGTTTATCCTGCCAAGGCTGACACTAATGTGCTGCCAAAGAAGCTGGGGCAACTTATCTCAGTTGCTAGGGTTAGACCCGAAGCACATGTAGTGTGTGTATGATTTTAACACTGAACCTGAACCATTTTTCAATTATGCCCTGGACCTTGGAGATTGATGGGCAAAACTGAAAAGTTACACATAACCCCCAGACTTGATTATGGTACTGCATTGGGTGTTGGATCGGGCTGTCTTTGATATGCTAATCAGTGAGATCCTTTGGGGGTCAAAACCCGGGTTTGTTGGGACAGTCTGAAAATTAACTTTAATGGGTGATCATAGTGATAGGATCAGCCATTTTGTCGGACAAAGTGAATGATCGAAACTACACTATCTCTGATAGAAACCAAAATTGCTGGCAGTTGATTTCAATCGTGTTTGAGATTTGTTTTGCAAAAATATATTTATATGTACATACATATATATATATATATATTATATATATATGTATATGTATATTATGTTTTAAGAAAAATGTTTAAATTCCTGGGACCCATCTGAGCAGAGAGTGCAATACTACACCTTGCAGTTAGGGGAGATATCCTTCCATGTCGGGTAGTGTTTAATCATTGTGGATAGAAAAGGTTACGTGTAAGAAACCATTAAGGGTTGTTTACTTGATGGGCTATATCTTACTTAAGTCCATTATCTTTGGGCCTTCATAGGATGGCTGAACTCAGGGATCATTTAACTGTAAATGTTGGGCCCATTTTGAGCCCATACTGATGGGCTCAGGGGTTCACTACATTTGGCAGTGAATTCGGCTGCACCGAACCCATATGAGCTTATGCAAGATCATTGTTGGGGGTCCCACACCATACAAATTGAACTGAAATGGACCAGCAACTCTCTTGGGATGTGAGCTACTTAGTTAATGGGCCTAAAGCGCTTGATTAATATGATTAATCAAGTGGTCACGTGACTGCTTAAGCTGTCATGTGATTTGGGCGAATATGGGTTTGGGGCACCTATTCTCATAAGAGGATAAGACCAATCAACTGATAGAGTCCAAATCCAAATAAAAATTTTGATTACAAACCTCCTAATGATTAGGAGTGGTGCTTCTTAAAGATTAAGAAAAGAGAGACTTAACTGCTTCAATACTCTATTCTTTTAGCTCTCTCTGCTCTTGCCGCCTAGAAACCCTAGTTCGACCTCCAATTCTTTGGACTGATCTTGATCAGTTATACCTATGATTTTTGCAAGAAAATTATAGAGAAAAGTTGTGCTCACCTCCATTGTTTGATCCATACAGTTGGATTGTTGTTTTGCTGAAAACTGCTTTGTTGAACCAGCTTCACTCCAAGTTGTGTCATCTTCAGTGGAAGCTGGTTTTGGGATTCAATTTGGGCGTGAACTACCAATTTGGGAGCTACATCTGTGGAATTCGTTACAGGTATACTTCTCCCTCTTGTTTTATTTAAAATTTGATCAGGTTCCGGTGCAAGATCGATCATAAAAAAATGCAGATTTTTTAAAACTGCGAATGCGATTCCTATAAGATTGAAAGAAAATTTTTGAAAATTCGCCCAACCATCTAGCATGGTTCGGTCATCCATATGATGGATTTCACCTTCCTTCAGGTCAGTTCCCGTGTCAGTTAGAGCCTGAGGTCGAGGCATCTTCTCGACAGGCACAGTTCCTCTCAGCGTCTGCCTCCTTAACGTGCCCTCGCCTTATGCTTTCTTCTTAGCCTGGGCCCTCTCCAACAACAACCTCTTTCCATAAACTGGCATCTCTGCAAGAAAACGAAACACGTGTCGGTACCTCTAAGAAAAAAAATGAAAGATTGACGTGTTAAAAGCTGACAATAGGACTTCTCCTACCGAGGCGGGTGGGACTGACCCCAACAAAAACCAAGAGAAGCTCCTCCTCCAATAGGGGCTTGGCCTGGATCGTCCCCAGCACGAGAATGTGGGTCATTACGTCGGCTTCATTGTCTCAAAGGAAAGGCATGGGTTTCTCGGTGGCTAAGTGCATCTCCCCCGTCCTGACCTAAACGACCAACCCTCAGGATAACAGATAAAGAAGAGTTTGCTCTTCCAGTGGTGCACAAACGAAGGGTTGTCAACTGATTGGCCTCTCCAAGACTAAAAATAGTATATGTCGTCCTCGTGAGGGTGAGGTCTCGACACAAACATGGCACGAAAGATCATTTGGGAAAGCTTGATGTCTCGGAGCCAAGCCACCACCAGCATGGCGATGATGGTCCTAAGGGCATTAGGATCTAGTTGGCTGATGGAGATGTCATACCACCTCAGCAGCTTGGGGATGAGAGGAAACCTAAGGCCGAATTCTAAGAAATGCTAGTAAATGCAAATTTCCCCCTCCTCCGACGTCCACGACTGATCATTGGTGTCAGGAACCCTAAGCATGTAAGACCGAGGGATGTAGTACCTCCTCGATAGGTCTTCACCTGGTCAAAGTCAAGAACACTGCCCTGCTCCGAGCGCGACAGATGCCCTATGTTCACCCCTCGGTCCGAATAGTCGACTGCCGTCCTCAGGGACTTCCTTGCCCTCAACCACGTCAGGTGACCGTGGAGACCCCTCGACTTCCCTCGGCCTCGTAGATCTGACGCTCTCATTAGGAGATTCATCCCCCCCCTTCGGCTGCATTCAGCACCCACCTGGGCAATCCTCTCCCTTAGCACCTCAACCTCAAGCCTCGGGCTCACTCGGCGTGCCCCTTCTGCAATTGGCAGTAGACGAAATTCGGAAGGAGCTCGCGCCTCTAGAAGTCTGGGAGTTCATAGCATTTTGGGCTGGAGTCTGAGTAAGACATGGGTGCTGAAGGGGTTCTTTACCTAACGATACGAAGTCTAGATGACTCTAAGGAAAGCCGAGGTCTCTCGGATGCAAAGGCACTGGGAAACAAGGGCACTTGGAAGCAAAGGAGCCTGAAAGCAAATGGTAGAAGCGAACGCGACTAAGGCCCCTATTTAAAGGAAAATGGACGACCAGATTGCCTCCAATCCAACAACTACACAATGGCCGCCTTTGTAGTTCTATCTAGCGATCAACACACGTCGCTCACCTCGAGAAGACAAAAGTACGTCGGGCGAGCCGACCAGTCTCCTCGCCACATCAACCGGTTTGCCTAGTGACACCAAACCAGGAAATTCGTAACCCGGCCCACTTGACTCCCGTCTCTCCTATGGGCGCGATGGTACGACCCATCTTGCATATGGCTCCAACTCGAAGCCCGTCCCGAACACGATTCTACCTTGCAAACATAGGAACCCGTGACGCACACGATATGCGCCCGTCACCGAGATCTGTCCCCCGATGGGTCATAACCTATTAGTAGCTTAGTGAGATCCACTCCACACATGGCTAAGTCATGATCACTAGACAATATGTAATCCCTTGGCAACCTCAGCAGAGGCCGGCGCCTCACATATACTCACCTTGGCACTAGCGTAAGACAAGACCGGGGGGCAAACGCCCTTTCATTCGTGTCTGGTACGTACCATAGCTAGATGAACCTGAAGGTAGTGATAAAGACATCTTCGACAAGCCGAGGCCGAGGTCAAAGCCCTACAAAGGGAGCCCTTCGACGCCCCCTAGTGAGGACATGGCATTAACCTCAACCTAGGCCCTCACCGGATAGGCCCTAGTGACACCTCTGAGCACAAACGACACACTCTCTTCAGCCGAAGCTGAGGTTCCAAGGTGAGACCTCCATCATAGCCTCAAGAGTGGGGGGCAAATGATGTAGGCGCATATGGCCTTGACCAATAACACAGTGCACATATTTGGTGGCGGTACTCAGAGTGGACCCAATCAGGGCTTGTCTAGAGCAAATATCGACATGCAACCCAAAGCAAATGGTGCGGCTGCACTTGGTGACCTCGGATGACCGCGCTCCTTTGGGGTTGGACTGCATCCTGACAGTTCGAGCCCACCTACCTCCAGGCGGCCTCAAGTATAAATAGGGGGCAACCTGCTCAATAGGAATGGAAATTTCCCCCGTAAAACCGGGCCCCCCCCGAATGGGTGGGTTTTCCTCGACCCTAAACAAGGACGGGGCGGGGACGGGGAGGTGGTGCCCCGCCTCAAACCTGCCCTGTTGCCATTCCTACCCCTCAAGGTAAACATATGGAATCTGGACCTAAGAACTCTTAACTTTCTTTATGGCCTCGTCTAAGTGTTTCCACCTCAGGCCTCGTCCACCTTGCGTTGCACCCATACTAACTTGACCGTCGGAGTTCTTACCTCGGGCATCAACCTAGGGCCTATAACGTTCTCTCTTTTACTCCTCGCAAGACCGGCCTACCAACCCTCGACCACCCCAGGCCTTGGACTACTCAACCACACCCCTACTTGGAAGCGATTTGGCAATGTTGCCCTTGGCCTATTATGACCAGCAACAAAATGAAACAATGGATGCTTGGTACTTGGTAATTTTCTTCAAAAAGATTGTTAGAAAGTTTTATATGAATTTGAGTTTAGGAGCGGGAAGGAGTAGGAAACCATTGTGAAAGGTTTCCTATGGGTGTATATTCGTAAGATTAGGAAGTTGCCTTCTCCCTCACGATTATAGAATTGAGAACATTAAAGAGAAATGTGAAAAGAGGGAATTGGAGAAAGAGATGGCTGTTGATGTGGCCTATATTTCTATATAATATAATTTATCTATATCGACATATATTATTATGGAATGGATACTTTCTTCTTGCGCTAAATGAAATCTACTCGTGCGAGTAGATTAGCGCTCTCACGTGCCAAACTCGGATGGAGATTTCTGGGGAGAACTCTTTTCGAGGCTTCTTTTTTTGCAGCGGATCGAGGCCTCCTCTTTTCCTCTTTTCCTCTTTTCCTCTCCCGCCAACCGATTGGTGGCTTGGTGCTTAGTCTGGATAGTCGCAAAAGTGATGCGATCCGAGTTTTGATTGAATTTCGATCGGACCAAACCGGTCCGATTTGCAGCAAATCGATCCGAGTTTTTATTTTTATTTTTCCAGTCACGCTACTGGGGGGCCTCGCCATTGGGCTCTTGCCGCAGAGACTGTTGAGTGTCTCTCTTTCTCCCTGTCAAACCCTAGATCTCGTTCCCGCCCTTTTTTTGTACTACACTTTTTTTTTTTTTAAGTTAAAACTTTTTTTGTCGCAGAATTCCAAGTTTTCATTTCTAGTTTTATCCTCTATTACTTCAACAGGCGCAAGGAGGATTTGAGAGTGAAGAAGCAGAAGAAGAATAACCAAATCGAGTAACAATGTCGATGTCCAAGAGTTCAAAGATGCTCCAGTACATCAACTACAGGATGCGCGTGACGATTCACGATGGTCGTCAGCTAGTTGGAAAGTTCATGGCCTTCGACCGCCACATGAATCTTGTCCTCGGCGATTGTGAGGAGTTTCGGAAGCTCCCACCCGCAAAAGGAAAGAAGAATGAAGAGCGTGAAGAACGGAGAACCCTAGGCCTTGTTCTTCTCCGGGGTGAAGAGGTTGTCTCCATGACCGTCGAAGGGCCACCTCCTCCTGATGAGAATCGTGCCAAGGCTGTTGGTGCTGCTGCAATGGCGGGTCCCGGAATTGGCCGCGCTGCGGGCAGAGGAATTCCGACTGCGCCGCTTGTTCAGGCACAGCCTGGGCTTGCTGGGCCTGTTCGTGGCGTTGGTGGGCCTGCTCCTGGAATGATGCAGCCTCAGATATCACGACCACCAGTTCCTCAGGTGTCTGCGCCACCAATGACTTATCCACCTGCTCCTGTGATTCGCCCTCCTGGACAGCTGCCTGGCTTCCCTGGACAGCCTCCACCAATGGCACGGGGACCACCACCTCCTATGCCTGCTCAGTTTGCTGCTGCAAGACCTGGTGGAGCATCGCCTGGCCCGTTCCCTATGCCGCCACCACAGTTTGGGCAGCGGCCCATGGTTCCACCACCGCAGATGATGAGAGGACCGCCACCTCCACCTAGACCGGGTATGCCAGCTCCCCCGCCGCCACGCCCTGGGATGCCTCCTCCACCAGGCGGTGTTCCTGTTTTTGGCCCACCTCGCCCAGGTATGCCGCCACCGCCAAACCCTCAGCAGCAACAGCAGAATCAGCCGCAGCAATAGTGATTCGGTATGCTTCTTTTCTCTTAAATTGCATGCCTTTTTTTTTTACAAGGTTGCGGTGGGAGGGTTTTTATCTGGTTATTTACTCTACTTTTTGTGCATAAGTTTATATTGTTTGATTCTATCTTGATCCAATACCTTTGAAGTTCAGTTTCTTTCTGTGAGGTGCTGAAAATTAAATGAAACCTCTACCTTCTAATAATCTATCTTTATTTCAATTCCTTCGTGATCGTGACCAACTAATCATTTTGTTGTGTATGGTTGTGGGTTCCATATTTAGCTCTCCGTTGTACATGGTGGCACCCCACTTTCTTTCTGTGATTAATACTGATCATTTAATTATCTTCTTCCACAAAAATATTCTACATATGAGTTAAAAACTTTGTATATTTTCATATTCATTTAGGCTGTGTTTGGTTTGAATGAAAAAGTAGGGAAAGGAATGGAAAATTGGAAATGTAGGGAAACCTTTACAAGCCTTGTATAGGTTTCCCTAAGGTTCCCTTCCTTTCCATACTTTTTCCTTCAAACCAAGCATAGCCTTAGGGTGCACATTTTTCAGCATTGAATTTTGCTAGCTTATACATCAATCATAGAGTCTCGTCCACCTAAGTAATCTCTCAAAACTCACTTCTGTTCATATGGGTAAATTGTTTGGAGTTTCTAAAAATGCACAGGGTTATAGTCCTTCATGAACACTTTCTATTGCCACATTGCATGGTAAAGATGCTAATGGTTTAGAATAATGGGGGGGGGGTTCATACTGCAGCTGTTTATCAGAGATTCAGAGAGTTTTTATTTTTTGATAGATAAAATTTCATATTTTCATTAGATCAAACAGGGATTACATGAACAGTCCCTTGGAAAGGTGCGAGGTGCTGCCTCTCCAAACAGAAAACACATAAGCTAAAGCAAAAAGTACATGAGTGCTGATACAAAATTACAGTTTAGCTCGGAACCCCAAAGGTGGGTATCAAGAGTCAAGACTATTATTCTATTTTGAAAAAAAAACATAGTAGAATTCTCTGTTTACTTTTGCAGTTTAGATTATAGAAAATTGAGTAGAATCTCATTCTCATATTTGAATTGAACACTTAATCATCAAAATATTATGAAAATTAAGTTAAGAAACACAACTCTTATCACTATTGCTTTACCCAAGATGTGCTCAAATACTCAATGAGTATGTTAAGTTACAACTGTGCTACATCCTAATTGGTTCAATAGAAAAACCTCTAACTCACCCTTACAATGCCCCTTTCTCTCATTGGCTCAATGGTTTAACTTGAGCTTATTAGCTCACCGTGTCTTACTTGTCAGTTATAAGTCTTGGACTACATTTATGAGGTTCAAAAGAAATTGAATATAAAACAGTATCTTTAGACTCCCAAACATGTAATGGAGACCACAAATACAATAGTACAAATTACAAAACCAGCATTCATGTATCAAAGTTCAGTTCTTGAGCCCTATCTTATTTAAAATGTAAATATACAAAGGCACATGTATCATATAAACAAATAAAATAATGTTTTTTTCGGGAATTATTTCAATAAAAATCAGATATATGCTAAATAGGATAGAATACACCTGGCTTTCTACTTTAAATCACCAATCTGAAAGTCTACCTGTTCCATAYTTTTATCTACTTGTATCAGGTTTTCTTTGAATTGAAAACAAAACCGGGGCAAGAAATCCTCCTAGCCCTAAACTCACAAATAGTGAGCATCTCTCTCACTGTTATTGAAGGCAAGTCCCTTCACTTGATTAATATGGCCAACACCATACGCAAATTCAGCTTCATGATTTTGAACAGAATTCATGGCCAACTCTTATCTTGAAGTACTTCTTTCTATTTGAATTTGAAAGTTTCATGAACTGCTGCTTAATCTTTTTTGCTCATTAGCATCTTCAATTTTCAATTTGCAAAGGGTTAACCAATCACCCTGTGCATCCATGTGAACTGGCGACTGTTAATACCGGAGCCAAACCTGGCGACTGTTAACATCGGCGCCGAACCATGCACCGTTTAATAGCAATAGGATCTAAAACTTTCGAATTTGAATCAACAATCCATAAACTTGATGGTAGTTTGGTTTTGACTGAGAGAGGTAGAGGGGCTTGGTCGAAAATTTCCTTTGAGAGGCGATCAAAGATAAAAAATCTATGGTAAAAGATCGTAAGTATGCACATAGAGGGAAGGTGCTTCTTCTTCAACTAAACGAAAACAAATGGGGTAGGTTCATCCGTTTAAGCTGCTGGGAGCTCGCTTAGAAACTCAGAACCATTTACATCCTTTGAAAAGCAAGAAAATCAGGGTGAAAATCGTTCGTTGAAGTGCTAAACCTAGTTCTCCAACATCCTGGTCTCCAAACTTCTGAAGTCCCCGTAAAAGGAGACCTTCCATCCTTAGCGTCAACGAGCAGAGTCGTTAAGGCCGGCGGTTTAGCCCACATATCCATAGCCAATCAACTGAGACCCTTCGGCAAATGGAAAAATGCCTTTGTATTCTCCAAAATAGATGACCTAACTTGGAATGAGGTTGAGCTAGGAATTACAGCTAACCTTCACTCCCCAGAACTCCTGCATCTCCACCCCTTCTCTAGTAACAGAGTAGTGGGTTTTGCTTCTTTTGAAGATTTGGTTTCCACTTGGGTGAGGTTGGAGAAGATTCTCGTTTATGGCAGGTGAGTGAAGATTGATCGATGGTGGCCGACGTTTAACTCCGTCCCCTCTAGATTAAAGTTTGATGGCTGGATTCTAGTTCATGGCCTCCCGTTCCACTTGTGGTTGGATGAGGTCTTCTCCTTGATTGGAAGCTTATGTGGAGGGTTGGAAGAGATTGACCCCAAAACCAAAGATTGGTCGGAACTGAGGTGCGCTCGCTTGAAGGTGAAAGACAGGGGAGTTCATTCCATACCCCGACCAAAACCAATCCTTGACAGAAATGTGTGGTTTTTCGCCATGATCGAAGTAGAGGAAAAAACAAAGGCTTCTTCTCCAACTGCCGAGTCAACCTGGAGCTTCGACTTGTGAACTTGGGGTAATCTTGTTGTCATAGATGAGCCTGTGGCCGACGCAGGAAGCTTATGTGATAGGAACAACAAGAAGGTGGTGACCTATGCAGAGACGTACAAAGCAAGGAAGAAAGATAACATTTCCTTGCCAGGTAAATATAAAGGAGGAGAGGTGTTTTTTTCCAAGAACTAGAAATGGAAAAAATTTCAAATTTTAAAGGGAGCTGAGACCCTTGCCCCAAAGCCCGCTACAGGCCATCTCTTTCGGACCCATGTGCTACGAAGCGCCATCGGATACCCGAACCCAACCTGGTCAAGAAATCCATCAAGCAATCGGGCTGTCCCTCACCTTCGGACCAGGGAGATTGTCTTTCGACACCAACCTTCAGCGAAATAAACATTCATGCAACTCCTCCAAGTCCAATTAATCACAGAAAGGAAATTCACCGACCCCCAACACCATTGCAGAACTCAAACCCAAGCTCTTCTAGAGAAGAAGAATCAAAGTCGGATGAAGACATGAGCACTTACAGGACAAAATCAGAGGTGAACACTTAGGAGATAGCTCTCAACAGATCCAAAGCCCTCTTTTCAGAAAGAGAAGCATGGGGAAGTGTAGAATTATTGGAGGATGTCTGCTTGGTAGATCCATATTACAGGACTCTCTCCACCAGCAAAAGCTTTGAGGCTAGACGGGGAAGAAACTTACCTCAAAACTAGCTTGCAAACCTCTCTAACTCCATTCCCTTGTCAAACCCAAAATTTTCTTCTTGCTGTTATCATTATCGCAACTCACCTTCTTACTGTTACCTTTGCTGTGTTCCAGGTTCAGGTGGCAAGCTATCCCAACCAATGACTCTCTCAAACAAAGGTGATTATGCGGAGGTTTTGGGTCCAACATCTTTGTCCAATGTTCTGGTCAGTTGACCTAGGAGGGAACAGGATGCTGATGAAGTCAATGAGATGGCCAAAAATCTAGGCCTCCAGCAATGTGAAGCTGGCAAGGCCTCCGACAAAGAATGGATCAATAAAAGAGGTAAGGGAGCTGACAGGGAGTTATCAGAATCATAGAAAAAGTTGAAAAAGGGACTAAGTAGGGAATTAAAGAGGCTACAATGGGGGATAAAAAAGTTGGAATTTGCAAGAGAAGGGAGTAGAAGAATAGGTAAGGGTAAGACCAACAGAGTTTCAAGATGAAAATCCTGAGCTGGAATGTAAGAGGGCTGGGTGGTGAAACAAAAAGAAGCTTAGTAAAAGATACCCTTATAAGAGAGTTTCCTGACATCATTCTGTTACAAGAAACAAAAAAAGAAGTGGTGGACAGGAAGTTAATCAGAGCAACATGGGGTTTAAGAGGCAGAAAATGGGCTGCCCTTTCAGCCATAGGCACATCAGGAGGGATCCTTGTCATGTGGAGAGAAGACGTGGTTACAGGAGTGGATTTTAACAACAATTCTTTTCACAAACAAGGTAGATGATTTCACCTGGATTTTAACAACAGTTTATGGCCCTAATGATCCATCAAATAGGAAAAGGTTTTGGGAAGAGTTGGATTCCTTGCATGAACATGATGAGTTTCCTTGGGTTGTGGGAGGAGACTTTAACGTCATGAAATTTAGTCAGGAACAGTCAAAGTGGAAGAGGGTCAACAGAAGCATGAGAGAGTTCTCCAACTTTATTTCCAGACATAGTCTACATGACCTCCCTTCAAGGAATTGTATCTTTACCTGGTCGAACATGCAGGAGAATGCCTTAAGTTGTAGGGTGGACAGATTCCTAATTACTTTAGATTAGGAAGCCCATTATCCCTTGACCTGTCAGGAGATCCGCCCCCGATGTACATCTGACCACTGGCCTATCACCTTAAGTACAGACTTGGAGATTAGAGGGAAATCCCCTTTCAGGCTGGAAAACTTCTGGACGGAACACAAAGACTTCTGCAAAAAGGTTGCTTTATGGTGGGGGGAATGTAAGTCAGAAGGGTGGCCAGGGTACAGATTTCTAGAAAAATTAAAATTTGTAAAAAGAAAATTAAAAGAATGGGCCAAAGAGGAGTTTAAAGCACTCGAGGAAGAGAAATCAGCACTCTTATCTAAATTGGAGGATTTAAATCAGAAGGAGTAGATTGGCTAGCTAGAGGAAAATGAAAGAAGGAGAAGATTTGAGCTCAGAAAAGAATGAGAAAAGGTAATAAGGAGAGAAGTTTACTGGAGACAAAGAACTAGGGTCAGATGATTAAAGGAGGGGGACAATAATTCTAGGTTCTTCCATATTTATGCATTTGGTAGGCGGAAAATAAATATTTTTTCAAAATAAAAAATCGGGCATCGAGAAGTGGAGAACCCTGAGGAAATTTCTGAAGCTTTCTTACACTTCTTCAAAGATCTTTATGCAAAGAAAGAAAACAGAAAACTCTTTAAACTCTTGGGAAGGACTAAAATTGTCGGAGGAGAACAAATTGTGGCTAGAAAGAGAGTTTCAAGAACAAGAAGTAAAGGATGCATTTTTTAGCATGGACGGAGATAGAGCCCCTGGCCCTAATGGCTTCTCAGTTCTATTCTACCAGACATGTTGGAGCATCATTAATTCAGATTTATTGCAGGTATTTAATGATTTCTATCATTCAACCATTGTAAACAAAGGAAACAATTCCAATTTCATATGCCTGATTCCCAAGAGAAAGGGTACTTTAGAACCAAAAGAGTATAGACTTATCAGTCTGATTGGGAGTGTCTACAAAATTTTAGCTGAAAGATTGAAGAAAGTGTTAGGTGAAATCATATTCCCTAATCAATTTGCTTTCATCAAAGGGCGTCAAATAATCGACAACACTCTAATAGCAAACGAATGCGTTGAAGAGTGGAAGCTGAATGACAAACCAAGTTTGATTGTGAAACTCGATTTGGAAAAAGCGTATGATAAAGTAGATTGGGAGTGCCTCATGGAAACTATGAGACTAATGGGTTTTGGAAACAAGTGGATTCAGTGGGTTGAGGGATGCATAAGTTCCACCTAGTTTTCAGTTCTAATAAATGGGTAGCCAAAAGGATACTTTAATGCCAGTAGAGGCCTAAGACAAGGATGCCCCCTCTCCCCATTGCTTTTTACTCTAGTCACAAAAATTTTCAGCCAACTGGTGAATAAGGCAATCTCTCTTGGACTATTGAGAGGATTTGAAATTGGACGGGAAGCCACCCAAATATCTCATCTTCAGTTTGCTGATGATACTATCTTTTTTCTTGAAGCTGATGAAGTTTATGTGTCAAACCTGAAAAGGGTCATCACTTGTTTTGAATGGATGTCTGGAATGCAAGTAAACTTCTCAAAGAGCAGTATTGCTGGCATAAATCTAGCAGAGGCTCAATCCTTGAATAGCTTCACAGAGATCTTTGGATGCAAAGCGGAGAATCTCCCCTTCTCCTATCTGGGGATGCCTCTTGGAAGGAACCCGAAAAATCAAAGCTTTTGGGATCCAATTCTAGAAAAATGTGAGAAGAGACTAGCCACATGGAAAATGAACTACTTGTCAAACGGGGGGAGGCTCACTCTAGTTAGAGCATCCTTGGCAAACCTCCCCACCTACTACCTTTCCATCTTCCGTATGCCCAACAAGATAGCCATTCAGTTAGAAAAACTTCAGAGAATCTTTATTTGGGAAGGAGGGGGGGGAAGGGGCTCACACCTTGTGAAGTGGTCTCAGGTTAGCAAACCAAAGGAGAATGGAGGTTTGGGAGTAGGTTATTTGAAAGAAAGAAACACGGCTCTTCTTAGTAAATGGTTGTGGCGATTTCCTCTAGAGCCAACTGTACTATGGACTGCTGTAATCACTAGCAAATACGGGAAGCACACCAACGGTTGGAATAGCAAGCTTCACTTGAATCGAATCAAAGACACCCACCCTTGGAAAGGTATAATCTTGACTTACAATTTTTTCATATCCTTTATCAGACACAAAGTGGGAAAGGGTGACAGAATAAAGTTTTGGACTGACCTGTGGTGGGGTAATTCTACTTTAGCTAACTCCTTCCCTCGCCTATTCAGCCTTACCTTAAACCAAGAAGCTTCCATATCCCAGGTTTTACCCCCTCCCCTCCTTACTTCAACTGGAATCTAACCCTTAGGAGACCTCTAAGGGACCCAGAAATTAGTGAAATCTCTAGCTTCTTGCACACCCTAAGAGAGGTCTATTCTCACAAAATTCCCCTGACCTTGTTTGGACCCTTCAGCCATCAGGTAAGTTTTCAACCAAATCTTGCTTCAAAGCTTTAGTTAGGGAAGAACAAACTAATGATCAGTACTCCTACAAGAGAATCTGGTGTGCTCATATCCCTACCAGGGTATGTTTTTTCGTGTGGGAAGCCAGCTTAAAGAAAATCAACACTTTTGACCTCCTTCAGAAAAAGAACCATGGCAGGTATTATTTATCTCCACATGGCTGTTGCTTCTGCTTTAAAGCTGGGGAATCCACCAACCATATTCTGCTCCACTGTGAGGAAACTAGAAAATGCCGGAACTTCTATCTTTGTTTGAATACAGCTGGGTTTTCCCTGAAAATGTGGTTGATTGCTTAAGGCAATGGTCAGGAAGAGGATTAAGCAAAAGAGGGAAAATCTTATGGCAATCTGCTGCTCATGCTATTTTTTGGAGCATTTGGGAAGAGAGAATCAACAGGGTCTTCAACAACAGAACAAAAAACTTTGAGGAGCTGATATCTCTAATATGTTACATATGCTTCCTATGGGCTTCCAGCTCATCTCATTTCAGAGGTGTCCTTTTTGATGACCTCCAAAGAAACGCTGTAAATTTCCTTCACTCTAAACAAATACAGTTCAACACTACCTGTAACTTCAGATCTGATGTGGAGGGCGAGACGACCTTGTATTTTGATGGGAGTGCTTTTGGAAACCCAGGTACAGCGGGTATTGGAGGTGTAATTCGAAATAGAAATGGTATCAGTTGGGCTTTTAGTGGGCTGATTGGAATTGCCTCATCAACAAAGGCAGAAGTCTTGGCAGCTCTAACTGGCATCAGGATTGCAAAAGACATGGGTTTACGAAGTCTTACCATTAAAGGAGATTCAGCCAACACCATTAACTGGCTTTCTAGTCCTGACAGTGGGCCTTGGGCCTTAGCTCACTACCTAGCTGAAGCGAGAGACATTCTTGCCTCTTTAAGTGGCCAAGTGGTCTGGATTCCGAGGTAGCTAAACTCTGAAGCTGATAGTCTAGCTAAATCTGGTGCTCACAGGGATTTTCTCTTTAGTGATAGCTTTATGCCTTTGTAATTTTCTGAGAGTTTTATCTGTCGTGTACATCGCCTCATGTACCTCTCCTTTTGAATAAAGTTAACTTTTTCTCAAAAAAAAAAACGAAAATATTGTGTTAGAATTAAGCTCTAGATAATAAGTAGAAAATGCCAAATTAATTCCATAAGTGAATAACAGGACAAAAAACATAATGATCTCTAAATAGAAACCATCTTTAAACAGAAGTTACAAAAAAATTAATGAATCCACTCTTTCAGGTAAGCAGGATGCAGAAAATACACTCATTGAATCTGCATTTGCCCCTTTTCTGTGCCCTGGAAAGAGAGGGGGGGGGCTCCTCCCTCCCTCTCCCCATCTGTCAATCATAAAACAGTAGAAATCTTGTATCCTTGAAAGAAAAAAACTAAAAACACCTTAATAATTCAACATTCACAATTATAAAATACCAACCTTCTCATAACATCTCTCTTTCATTGTGCCTCTCCTTCACCTTCACCCTTTGTTATTCGTCTCATTTACTTTTTCCACATGTATTTTTTATACCTACCTACAGGAAATCTCTCACTCTGTCCATTACTTTACTAATATTTATGTGCATACCCTCTCTCTCCTACTCCCCCATTGATACAACTATTTCTAACTTTGCCATTGCCATTCATCATTATCACAGTAATGGTGAATGTTGTCAAGACACTCTCCCTATGTAGTCAAGAAATCTTGAATAAATGACGAAATTTGTAAAATAAAAATTCATTAGGAGAGTTTCTTAAATTCCAAAATAGAAAAACAAAACTACAATGTCCTACCATCAACTACAGTCAGTTGAACAAATACAAATGCAAAACAAGACATGAAACAGTAATCAATGAGTTCCAATATATGTAAAGAGAATCCTACGAGGGTATTAGATTAGTGCCTACATTCCACTATTCTTCCTAAATATAGAAATTTTCTAGACAATACCAAATGTTGAAAATATATTGATTCCCCCAAGCATATTTTTATTTTTATTTTTTTATATGTTGGCATTCCCTCAAGCAGATTGACAACATAAATATAAATCGAAAACCAAGGCTATAGCTATTAAAGTCAAACAGATGGCTAAGGTCTAAGGTGCAATTAATCCAAATATTTCCTTTAATCTCATTGTCCCCACTTCAAATCCATTTGCATGCCCAGAATGCATGAATAACAACATCCTAAAATCATACACAAAACAGAGTACATAAAAAATTGAAATGCAAAGGGAACATACCAAGGGTGCCCTTGCCTTTGGAGTGTATCAGTTTCAGAACCTAGCTTCATGCAAGTCATTTCAGGAAATGGAAAACGGGAAGAAATCTAAAGTAAAAGATGGGATTTGAACAAAGGCTATTTCAAGTGTAGTGTAAACTTTCAATTGAAACTCAACGCTGATTGAGAGAGAACCGAACTAAAGAAAACCCAAACTCTAACTGAAGCAAAGAGAAAAATAACCCCTCACTGGAGCTCAACCTAATGTGCAACCAACAGGAAAAATGAGCCTCTAATATACACCATGCAAGCAAGAGAAATCAAACCCTTAAACAAAAAGAAAATAACACTCTAAAAAAACAATGCACTTACAAACCCTAAAACAAACAGGCATGCAATGATTTCACCTTTTTCTAGGATTTACTGCAATTTGGCTTATTGAGTGAACAACGTTCGATGGACAGGCTACTGAGGAGTGTTGGCCAAGAGAGACAAAGGTCTTGTGCAATGCTTGTTAGGAAGAAATGATGAGAGAGATAGTGAGAAAGGGCTTGAACCAAGGGCTTTTCCAATGGCAATTCCAACAGAGAAACTTTAGAGGGAGGTAGAAACTCGAGTGGTGCGTTCAAATGGTGTTACACGTATAATACCATTTAATAGATTATGCACACTTTATGTCCTCTCATGGGGATACCATTTACTGAACGTTTGTGTGGCCACGAATCACCATTTTGTAATTATATATATATTGTTGGAATATTTCGGTAATTATGTATTATATTATGTGCTATTTTAGGTAGTTAAGAGATTTGTGAGCTGTACAAATATTTTTAGAAATCAGTTTTATTTTTTCCTTTATTTAGGGAGATTTGTTACCTAGTTTGTATCCTAGAGAGAGCTATAAATTTTGTTGTACAGAAGCATAAAAAGATCCCATTCTTATTATCTTTCTGTCTCTTCTTTATGGTATCAGAGCAGAAAAGACCTAGGGTTTGTTTCTACGTTTCTGTCCCTAAAAAATGTCCGAAGTCATGTCCAGTTCTCAACCTCCTCAACCTTCTCAGCCTGAGCCCCAGATTGTCCGGAATCTGCCTGAAAATTACCCTATTCAGATCACTACAATCCGACTAAATGGTGACAACTTTCTCCGGTGGTCACAATCTATTCGCATGTATCCCAGAGGGAGAGGGAAAATTGGCTATATCACAGGAGACACGAAGAAGCCTGATGTGAATGATCCAACCTATGCTGTTTGGGATGCTGAAAATTCCATGGTGATGACGTGGTTGGTTAACTCCATGACTGAAGACATAGGGGCAAATTATCTCTGCTATTCTACAACCAAGGAATTATGGGACAATGTTTCACAGATGTACTCTGATTTAGGGAATCAATCCCAAGTGTACGAGTTAACTCTACAACTCRGARATATTCGCYAARGTGAGAACTCTGTGACTAAGTATTTTAATTCTCTTAAGAGAATTTGGCAGAACCTGGACTTATTCAACAATTACAAGTGGAAGTCACCCGATGATTGCAATTATTACAAGAAGATGGTGAATGTTGGCCGAGTCTTCAAGTTTCTTGTAGGTTTAAACGTTGAATTCGATGAGGTTCGTGGCCAAATTATTGGAAGAAACCCTCTGCCCTCAATCGGTGAGGTATTTTCAGAAGTACATAGAGAGGAAATCCGGAGACAAGTGATGCTTGGAAAGAAGGCTACAGGTACAATCGGACCTGTGGAAGGGTCAGCCCTGATTATTTCYGAGGCCCAAGTCAGTCGAAGGTCATCCCAAAATCAACGGGTTGGAGACAAGAATAACCTGCGCTGTGATTACTGTGGGAAACCTCGCCATACCCGAGAGAATTGCTACAAATTGCACAGGAGACCATCCAATGGCAGGGTGAACAAACCTGGTGAATAGAATATACCTACAGCAAACGAGGCTGAATCATCTCCATTCAGTAAAGAGCAAATAGATCACCTTCTTAAACTACTAAAATCCTATTCGTCACCTAATACTTTTGTCGGGTCTATGGCATAAACAGGTAGCAATTCTTTGGCACTCTCAATTCTAGGAAAATCCGGTCMTTGGRTCATAGATTCAGGGGYYTCCGATCATATGACAAGCTGCTCTAATTTATTTAGTTCYTATTATCCTTGTTCTGGTATTGAAAAAGTGAGAATAGCTGATGGTAGTCGTTCATCTATTGCAGGCAAAGGAAACATTAAAATTTCAGAAAAAATTACTTTGAATTCTGTTTTACATGTTCCAAAACTTGCCTGCAATCTTCTTTCTGTCAGCAAATTGTCTAAAGATACTAATTGCTCCATTTATTTTCTTCCTTCCACTTGTGTTTTTCAGGACCAGAACTCGGGGAAGACGATTGGAATTGCTAGAGAGATAAATGGACTCTACTACTTTGATGAAACCGCTATTGGTAATAAAAAGGTTCATGGTTTAAGTAGTACGAGTTCAATCTCTGTCTGTGATCAAGTTATATTATGGCATAGAAGATTAGGGCATCCTAGTTTTCCATATCTCAAACATTTGTTTCCTAAATTRTTTAAAGGAATTGATTGGTCAAAACTTCATTGTGAGGCTTGTCATTTGGCTAAAGATCATCGTGTTTTATTTCCAATAAAACCTTATTTTGCTTCAAAACCATTTTATTTGTTACATAGTGATGTTTGGGGCCCAGGTATGTTGGGTTTACTTGTTGGAAAGGAAATCAGAGGTTGAACAAAGATTTAAAGAATTTTTCCTAATGATTGAAAATCAATTTCAAACCAAAATTGGTATTTTAAGATCAGATAATGGGATTGAATACTTTAACAAATACTTAGGAGCATTTCTGACCGAAAAAGGTATTATCCATCAATCAACTTGTGACACACCACAACAGAATGGGATTGCTGAAAGAAAAAATAGGCACCTTCTTGAGGTAGCTAGAGCCATCATGTTTTCTATGAATGTACCTAAATATCTCTGGGGAAATGCTCTTTTAACTGCATGTTACCTGATAAATAGAATGCCATCTCGAGTTTTAAAATATGAAACTCCGTTACATAATTTGAAAACTTGTTTTCCCACATCTCGAATAACCACAGATCTTCCTTTAAAAGTGTTTGGTTGTGTCTGTTATGTGTATATACCAAATATTTTTCGATCAAAATTGGATCCAAAAGCTGAAAAATGTGTGTTTCTTGGTTATGCATCTAATAAAAAAGGGTACAAATGTTTTAATCCAGTTGCAAAGAAATTTTTTGAGAGTATGGATGCACACTTTGTTGAGGACCAACCTTTCTTTCAAAAAAAATCTCTTCAGGGGGAGAACATAAGTAAGGAAGATAATTTTTGGGAAACTTTACCTATTCTAGAAGAATTTATACCTTTGATTAATTCTGATAAGCAAGTTTTGGAAACAATTGTTGAAAGAATGGAACCTAGTATAGTACTCTTAATCTAAATTTGCCAGATACTACGTTATCAGAGACAGGGGGAGAAGTACTTCAAACGGATCACAATCCTCATCCTGAGCTTCAATTTTATACCAGGAAGAGGTTTCACAAAAGTACTACTGTTCTAGTTGTTCCTACAACAGAAGTCGAATCCAATTTACCGAGTGAAGGTCCTACACCTCAGAGTAATCCTTCTACTCCTATTCCGTCTTTGCCTAATCTGTCATTTTCAGATATTGACATTCCAATTGCATTAAGAAAAGGTACCCGAGCTTGCACAAAACATCCTATTGCAAAATACTTGTCATATGAGAGATTATCACATACTCAAAGCATTTGTGTCTAGGATTTCTAATCTGTATGCGCCAAGAACTGTTCAGGAAGCATTAGATTATCCGAAGTGAAGGTTAGTTGTGATGGAAGAGATGAATGCTCTTAGGAAAAGTAATATGTGGAGTATTACTGATCTACCCCATGACAAGAAGACAGTCGGGTGCAAATGGGTGTTTACAGTGAAGTGCAAGGCTGACGGAAGTGTGGAGAGATACAAAGTAAGATTTGTAGCAAAAGGTTTTACCCAAACTCATGGTATAGACTACCAAGAGACTTTTGCTCCCGTTGCTAAAATTAATTCTATTAGAATACTTCTTTCTCTTGTAGTTAATTTTAACTGGCCACTTTGTCAGTTCGATGTCAAGAATGCTTTCTTGAATGGAGACCTAAAGGAAGAAGTATATATGGACCTACCACCAGGATTTGAAGAAAGTCTTGGAAGAGGCAAAGTTTGYAKGTTAAAAAAATCCYWATATGGGCTAAAGCAATCACCAAGAGCTTGGTTTGAACGATTTGGGGATGTAGTAAGGCGGGCACGGATTCTCACAAAGTCAAGCTGATCATACTTTATTTTTCAAGCACTCCACCGAAGGTAAAATAGCTATTTTGATAGTGTATGTAGACGATATTATCATGACTGGAGATGATTTATTTGAAATCAATAAGTTGAAGAATAAGCTTGAGGCTGAATTTGACATTAAAGACCTGGAAAAGCTTAAATATTTTCTCGGAATGGAGTTTGCAAGGTCCAAGGAGGGAATCTTTATCAACCAACGCAAATACATTCTTGATTTGCTCAAGGAGAYAGGGATGACAGGTTGTAAAGCCRCAGAAACTCCAATGGACCCAAATATGAAGTTAAAAGCAGCAACAACAAATGAGGTGGTTGATCGAGAACGTTATCAAAGATTAGTTGGAAGACTAATCTATTTGTCACACACAAGACCTGACATAGCCTTTGCAGTAAGTGTAGTAAGTCAGTTTATGCATTCACCTGGACCTACTCACTTTGAAGCTGTGTTCAGGATTTTGAGATACCTGAAAGGAACTCCGGGGAAAGGACTCTTGTTCAAAAATAGGGGTCATCTCCAAGTCGAAGCCTACACAGATGCAGATTGGGCAGGTAATATAAATGATAGAAGATCTACTTCAGGTTTCTGCACTTTGGTAGGAGGGAATTTGGTCACCTGGAGGAGCAAAAAACAGAGTGTTGTAGCAAGGAGTAGTGCAGAGGCAGAATTCCGCTCTGTTGCACATGGCTTTTGTGAAGTGTTATGGATCAAAAGGCTCCTAGAAGAGTTGAAGGTTCCTACACCAACACCTATTAAAGTCTATTGTGATAATAAGGCAATTATTTCCATAGCTCATAATCCAGTTCTACATGACAGAACAAAGCATGTAGAAGTGGATAAACATTTCATCAAGGAGAAGATAGACAGTGGTGTGATATGCATGTCCTACATACCCACCACGAGCCAAGTAGCAGACATTCTCACCAAAGGGCTTCCTAGGGCGTAGTATGAGAACTTAGTTAGCAAGCTTGCCATGAGTGATATATTCATGCCAGCTTGAGGGGGAGTGTTGGAAGATTTCGGTAATTATGTATTATATTATGTTCTATTTTAGGTAGTTGAGAGATTTGTGAGCTGTACAAATATTTTTAGAAATCAGTTTTATTTTTTCCTTTATTTAGGGAGATTTGTTACCTAGTTTGTATCCTAGAGGGAGCTATAAATTTTGTTGTACAGAAGCATAAAAAATCATCCCATTCTTATTATCTTTCTGTCTCTTCTATATATATATATATTGATTGTCTTATACATAATTCAGAGCCAAGCCTTGAAGGATTCAGAGAAAGTTGTCACAGTGGTCATGTGAGTAGCAGCATACTGATTATTCATTACTTTTAGTTTTAGTTATAACTTAAAGCATGTTACACTAAGGTCCAAGTTGTGTTTCTTTTAGTTATCATACACATAATTGACATCAAATCAGGGTGCAGATTGTATACCCAAAAGAAATCCCAAGCACTCACGACACCTACCCTACCTTCCACATACTCCTTACTCCTTTCTGTGATAACCATCTTAACTCATACTGGTCAAAAAGATGGTCAATGTTATTCATCATTTATCTACCAAAGTGATCTTGTGGTGAAGTGTGTTCATTGGTTCCAGCAATGAAGTCATCCACTCCGATCCCCATTTTAAAGAGAAACATCTCAGGTACCTCTTCAAACTGCCTCAGGAGTCAGAAATATGTCTATGGTTTGATCTCTTTACTATTGTTGAGATTGGAAGTGATTACATGTGGACCAACTTCAGGCCTCACAATGAGGGTTGTGAATTTGTGATCATGGTGCATCCCTGTCTGATCTAGAAGGGTCTTCCCCCTTTTATTAAAATCTAATTCATGTGAAGACCATAGTTTTCAAGGCGTCTAGGCGATTCTGGGCGACACTGGGGCGCCTAGTTGCCTAGGCGATAAAAATTTTATAATATGAAAAACTGACTTTTGGCTAGTTTCCTAGTTTTATGTACCATTTAGCATGTACGTTAATTGAAAAATAGCAATGCTTTTTATTAAGAACATTAAATTTCCTCTAAAGATGTGGCAAATCATCACATCTAAAAGATAAAAATCTTTTACATATATTAATTTCATTATTTTCAAAAATAATACTACTATAATAAGTATTTAATAGAGCAAATTCATGTTAATTAGCAGCTAAAGAAGGTTATTAAAGATGGAAAGTAAAATAAAAAAAAACAAGGATGGAGTTTCTGTTTTATTTAATTAGAGAGAATAGAAAAAAAGAACTTTATTATTCTATTGTTTCTTTCCCCCTTCTTTTCTTTTCTTTCTTTCTTTCTTTCTTTTTCTCATCTCAAAACCCTTTGATCTTTTAAATTTCAATAGTAAAACATTAAAACAAAATATAATTGATATATATAGCATATAATAAAATGTATCAACACATACATTAATAAGATACATCAATATAAATGATATTATAAAAGGCACCCACCTTGTCATTTTTGTGTCCTAGGTGGGCGCCTAGGCGACGCCTTGACAACTATACTGAAGACATTGCCAAGATTTACACTGATCGTACTGCATTCACTTTGGAGACTGCTAGTAATTTATTTCATAAAGACAACTGTTTTACAGATGGAACCTTTTTCTTTGGGATAGTAAACTTCTGTTGATCTAGGATAGATGTGTTGTCTTTGGCTTCATACTGACATTATAATACCATAAACTATGGTAGTAACTTTGTCCCAAGTCTCAATGCCTTTAATTGCAGAGAATGAGCAATACTTTACTAGGTCTTACTTAGTAATTTAGTTTTGATTATTAAGAAGATTGATATGATCCAGAGTCATCATTATTAAATCAAATAGAACCAACATTATGGTTAGATTAAATTGACACATCAGATGCTAGTTGATCTTACCTTGGTGAGAGACCTGACTGGAACTTTTGTGTTATAAGGACAAGCAACTGCATTCTTATTTATATGAATGGGGGTGGGAGTTTGCTAACCTAGAAGGTTTTATTGTACTTGGATGACAATTAGCTGGGATGAAGAATTAAACTATTTTGTAACTGAATCAATGAAACAGTGGAAACCGGATTCTAGATTTGGAAATAGATTGCCCTTTGAACCATCTAGTCATTCCGTAATAGAAGCTGGGGTCAAGGTTCCTTGACTGAAATAATATTTGGTTTCTTTAAATAATAATTTGAGGTCTTAAACCCTCTTATTCAGATCTTGTGAGTGAAATAGTGAGAACCCGGTGATAGAATCAGATCTTCTGGAGGTTTGACTGTTGAGCTTGCTTTCCAGAACAGATGGCTGGATGGATTGAGAAGGGTGAAAACAATTTATTGAGGGAACTCATCAAGAGCTTATCAGATTAATAGTTTAATAGATGAAACCTCTAGTGATTTTATGAAGAATGAAAGACATGGCATTAAATACTGAAAAATATATAGATACAGGAGCAGGATAGATGGATTTTGTTCTAATTTTTACTGGTTGGTCAAATGATTACACAACCACATTTGATTTCAAAATAGATAGCCCCCTCATTCTAGGGAACTCCCTAAGGGCTGAAGTGATGGCTATGATTCAAGGACTGAAGCTAATGAGTATGCATGGAATGAAGGATGTGGAGGTGGAGGGTGATTGCACAACAATGATTCTTGGTTGCAGAATCAGGAAAAAACTCTATTGAGTTTCAGGTCATTGGTTAGATAGACTCAATTCTTTGGCAACAGGCTGAACAGCTCATTCAACTGGCTGATTCATTGGCTAGAACAGGGACCATTAGGGATCACCTGGTGTGGGGATGTCCAGGTATGGGTATTAATGTTAATGCTGTCTTCAGTAGTTTGGGTTTTTTCTATTCTACTCTGTTTTGGATCACTTGTTGTACTTTATGGTCTGATTCCCTTTTGTGGGGAGTTGGATGATTTCTTTTGCAATGAAATGAATTTATTACTTGTCAAAAAAATCTTGGGATTTGGGAGCATTGATATTAGGTTTGTAATAATAATGGGCCATGTCAATAACAAGATTGGGACATGACATGGTAGAAGGAAGAAAAGTAGCAGAAGAGATGCATTTAGTTTTAGATCTTAGCTTATTTTCTACAGGGTTTTGGTCCAACAGTTACTAACTTCATCTATCATTTAGCATCAAAATCAAGGAAACAATAATAAAAATAGGGATCCAAGAATCAAATATTCTTTGGTTTCAATAAATATATTTAGATGGCATAGTTCTTATTGAAGGTTTTACCTGTTTTTCTAGTTTTTAGGCAGGCATCCTTTGTTTGTAGTCTCTCCACCAGGTGGATGGATAATGATTGTACACTCATCTTGGCAATTGAAATTCACAATGGTATTACACACGTTTGTTCCTTTTTGGATGTTAAATAAAGGAAAAGTATATCATGCAACACTCTATCATACTTTTGATGATTTCTGCAGTTTTTTTCCTCTTTTTGTGCTTCCACCTAACAGTTGAAGTTCTGATTATCCATGCATCTATATGTGATGTAAGACAAGGTAGAGGGTCCTACAAATTTTGGATCTGGCGGTGGGCTCTATGGGGTGAAGGGTGGGCTTTGGGTAATTAACTATGAAAATAGGGATGGAGAAACAGGTAGGCAGCTTGCTGTTCATTAAAGAATGAGCAAGAGACTAGGAAGAAAAAGAACTCTATCTGTTATAGTAAATAGTAAAGTGATAGACACTTAGAAGAAGAAATAGGTGAGAGAAAACATAAAAAGAGAAACTCTGGGCAGCACTTGGAATTCACTATAAATAGTTTCATCATAAAACTTAGATGTCCCATTACATACTCCAATTGGAGGATTTATCTTCATGATGTTTTTAGTGATACAAAGAATATGTTGTCAGTTTGTAATGGACTTATCTTCAAGATTTTAACTACATAGGGAAAAAAAGTAAATTATTGGAAAGATTTGGAGGTTTACATTTTCTTGGTAACAAAGTGGTTAATTCATTTGAACTTGTTGATTGACAAAGATAAAAAAGAAAATGACTTCAACTCGCTTTAAAATCTTGAACTATGATTACTTTGATTCACTTAAATTTGATAGGAATACACTCGCTTTGTCATTTCATGATTTCATCACTACCTTGATTGATGTTTGTGTGAACTCAGAGTGATCAGTGCACAGTACCAATTTATTTGACATCATTAGTTATTTTCTTACGTTAAAAACTAAAAATGAGCGTTCATGAAGTGGCTTACTTTACCTTGTATTGATGAATTGCACCAGTAAATGGAACTAGAATTAAATATTATTGAAGATAAGAAATTCATGCACAACTTGTTTTCTGTTACGATCCATTTGTCCCATGTTGGTAGTAAGGGATGCTAATGTGAGGTATCCCACATCGGTAGAATGGGATGCTGTTGCGGTGACAGGATCTGCTCCTCACAAATGGGCGCCTCACATACACATCCACCGTGCATTGAAAACATTTCCCGTGAATAATAAGAAATATGTATAGGAGATGTTCCCAATGTATGATAGGATGTGTGTGAGGCGCCTGTGAGGCGCCAGGTGTGAGGAGCAGATCCGGTCTCGCTGTTGTGGGGTATATATGTGCTTGGGTTCCCTCCCTCTAACAGTTAGCTTTTAGGGGTGAGTTCTCCTAAGGCACATAACAAATGGTATCAGAGCCTACACTATGCCTCCCAGTTGCAATCGTGTGGCATAAGTGGTGATGTCGGTATTGCAGTGTTCGGCCGGGACTAGGTGGACTAGTGCAAAGCCAGCCTGCGTGGGCGCCGGGACTGCAGAGCGTGGTGGAATGTTATGATCCATTTGTCCCATGTTGGTAGTAAGGGGTGCTAATGTGAGGTATCCCACATCGGTAGAATGGGATGCTGTTGTGGGGTATATATGTGCTTGGGTTCCCTCCTCTAACAGCTAGCTTTTAGGGGTGAGTTCTCCTAAGGCACATAACATTTTCCTAGTTATAAATTTATCACTGTACTGTAAATAGTTTAAGTGCAATTATGTTGCTCTATTTTGTTTCTATTTGTTTGGATTTGGACAACATAAAATGCTTTCAGTGTTAAGATGGTCATTCTGATTATTTGTTCTTCTGGCTAGGTTATATTCTCAAGTTCAGTGGCAAGAAAAACAACACTTTCGATCTGCCACTTATTGCTCATGTTCTAGTGCTTCATGGTTTGCTGAGGTAGAGATTGAGATAAATGTCATTTAACTTTTTAGATTTTTGATATTACAATGGTACAATGAGATAATTGTTGTTAGCTCTTGAAATTTATTTGAGAAATACATCTGGGCAGATTTGTTCAAGCGTGGAACTCAAATACTTTGTTGGGTCCTGATGGCTGATGCAAGACAGTTTTCCTCAATTGTTATCTCTACAAATAGTGACATTGTCCCAGGGGCTTTACTGCTTTTATATAGTGGTTTTAAGGACCATAATTAACATGTCTTGTATGGTTTTTTTGGCTTTTTTGCTCAAAATGAAATACATATATTGCCTGGAAATCATTTTTATTATCTTAATTATAATGATTAAATAAATGAATCAACCAAATATTCCAGTTTTATGTTGAATTGTTCTGGTTGGAAAACCCTTTTTGCTCAAAATGGAACAAATATGTTACCCATTATTCACTAATGGGGTGTTCCATAACGCCAATGTTGAAATTGCCACATCAGAAAAAAAAACATGTTCTTGAACTGCAATTTTTGTTTTGAAAATAAAAAATATTTTGTTTTCGTTTCAAAAAGGTGATTCAGGTTTTGCAAAACCGTCAAAATGATGATTTTTACGACAAACACAAGTTTTGAAGTACAGATAATGTAGGATTTATGAAAGATGATGAGATCATTAGATAAGAATATTCTATTTAAGTTAAATTCAAGATTTTTTTTTTGTTTCAGTTTTGGAGATAAAAGCACATGTAATAAAAAACATGCGTTTTGTTATTATTATTGTTTTTATTTTAAGAACCTATTTGTTTTTAAATCACATGGTTTTACTTTGTTTTGGTTTAGTCACAACAAGAAAGACAAATTCACATTGGTAGTCACCCCTAAGTTTTGAGAAATTCCTTGATAACCTTCCGTGAACTTATCTTCTATCAAGTCATTCAATTCAGTTATTTTCAGCTGTTGTCCCAAAATTAACTAAATCATGAGACACATCAACTCTAGGTTGGAGGCATATAAATGTATATATCTATCTATATATATATACATATAAATATGGGACACATCCCATTCAAACAGGCATCCCTACACATGCATCTAACCTGATTCTTTCCAAGGACTTGTGAAAGCAATAGAAGGCAAGATGACAGTTTCAGATTCTCTCGCATTCTATACTGTTTTGCTTGTTAAAAGCTGATTGTGAGCCTGTGACCGTTTATGGCATTCCCTCATTTCCTTCCCTGGATATCCATAGTCCATAATTTATTGTTATATGCGTAGTAATGTAATCGGTGTTCCCAAGTCCCAGCGACTACTAAGACTATTACGGATGAGTTTACATCTGCGCCTCACAACTTCCTACAGTATATTTTCGTCATGTATTGGGAATATCTTTTGATGATAACATCATTGAGAAGAAATGTTCTCAAGACAGAAATGTGCTGTGGAACGTTACGGGGCACCCCCTTGTGGGACACAAATGTGAACGGACGTCTACTGCAATATGGTATGTAATGGACTAGAAAACGCTGAAATCTGGAAGAGATCCAAAATTCATTTAAATGAAATTAAAGTATGATCTCGAAATGATCTGAGCGTAACAAGAAATGCGTACAAAATGAAATCATACTTTACCCTCAGCTCCAAAAAACAACCTTCCATCTACTGAAAACTCGAGCATGTTACTAAAACATGCTATTGAAATCTTTGAAATCAAACTATTGATAGCGCCTCATTTTGATTGGCTAAACTGTTCAAACCTACTTGCATATTATATCTCAGGTTCTCCGTGTTCAGAAACCCCGGGTGGAAACTAGGAAATGAAATTGCTTTACATGTTCGTTTCATATCATATATTCATGCTGCTGAGCCAAATTATTTATCGTCCCCGACAGGATTGAAGCAGTCTTCTCGCGTTTCGAATGACCAACCGAGATTTTTTTTAGGGAAAATTTCTGATGAGTACTCTGTACTTTGGTTCAAGTGACAATTTGGTCTTCAAACTTTAAAATGTGATAATTTAATATTCAAACTTTCAAAATGTGACAATTCAATATTTGTCTACCCGAACTTTCAAAATATGACAATCCAGTACCTGCCGTTGACCAGTCCGTTAATCAGCCATTAAGTGATTTGAAAAATAAAAAATGCCCTTCAAATGCCATTTAATTCTCTTTATCAACCATCCAAACGTTGACAAAAAGCTAAACAGTCCCAAATGCTAGCCTCTTCTATTAAAAAACATTGGTCATTGTTTAGAAGAATCTAGAATTTGAGATTTTTATTTTATTGTCAATGTTTGGATGGTTGATAAAGAGAATTGGATGACATTTTTAGGGCGCTTTTGACTTTTTAAATGTCACTTAACGGATGATTAACATACTGGTTAACAGCAGGTACTAGATTGTCTCATTTTGAAAGTTTGAGTACTGAATCGTCGCATTTTAAAGTTCAGGGACCAAATTGTCACTCAAGCCAAAGTACATGGTACTGATAAGGAATTTTCCCTTTTTTTAGCTACTAGAAAATAAATAGCAACTGGAAAATAAAACTTTTCATATAGCTAAAATATAAGGCTGCATTTAAAAAGATGCAAATAAGTGTGAATGCAAATGTGCAGAGTGTAAAACGGTTCATATAATTGCAAAATTGGGTTAGTTTTGCACTAACAAATTTACCTTCTTGCCAAACAAACTTTTAGCTGTAATGGATGCAAACATGAATTCCAATAAAGCATATGCTTTTTTTTTTAATCAAAAGCCCACTTGAATGCAAATTTACTTCTTTTTTATTGATGCACCTTTACATCTTATTATCAATGTAAATATGCATTGGTCTGTCATTTGTCAATGCATAAATGTAATGTTGACACAGGCAAAAATGAAATAGAGTGCAAATTTACCCTGAACCGGGATTTAGACTCTATTTGTATCGTTTCTAAATGCAGCCTTAGGGTAAAAAGAGGAAAGGATAATTCACCAGTTCAATTAATTATTGGTTGACGACTAATAGGCTTTTTAAAGGCAAATCCATTATTATTATTTTTTTATTTAGTTTCCTTTTTGTAGACCGTCGTGGATTGATCACATAGTATAGTGGTGTGTAGCACCTTGTTGTATAGGGGCTTTTGCCTTTTCAATACAATATAATGCATGGTTTTTAAAACCGACCTGGAGACCGAACTGGTCAGGGGTCCGGTTACTGGGTCGAACAGTTTGATCGTTCGACCCGAATGGTTGGCTTGTTCTGACAAAAAAGAAAAGAAAAGAAAAGAAAACCGGTCAAAACTGTTTAAACGGTTTTTATAGAAAATCCGATTTTGGGGAAAAGCGGAACTGGTCACCTGACTGGTTCCCGGTTTTTCCGGTCCGACCATCCGATCCGGTCTGGTTTTGAAAACCATCGTATAATGACATTACCTTTCCACAAAGAGATTAGCAGAAACTAAAAAAAAATTCTTTGAAGGAGCTGTGCAATTTAAGTGGCCCAATAGATTAGCAATGAACCAATAACCATAAAAGCGACCAAATTAAATAAACGAAATAAACACTGATTGAATCGTATTAATTATAATGAAAAATAGATTAAAGATATGCTACGTGACTTGTTAGATAGAAATAACCATTAAAGGAAATGGCCTCATTGATATAATAAAAGAAAAAACAATTTAAAACACAGGCCCAAGATATCTTTTTAACCTCTCAACATGAAAGCAAAATAGCCATTTAAGATTAATGATAAAATCATGTAGCCAATTAAAGCAACAATATAATATACATTTGAACGCTAAATTAGCATTTCATAACATGTTTCACAAAACGGGATACTATAGTCCCCTAATATACAACCACAATGGGCTACTCTCCATTGTTTAGCCCCATAGAGCAGAAACACATCAATAAAACACGTTCTTCTATATTAAACTTATAAAATATGGGCCACACTGGAGATTGAACTATGTTCCAAAACTTGTAATTTTATGAAATTTCAATGGATGGAAATTGTTGGGTGACAATTGGTTAACAGAAGTGGACTCTTCCAAAACTTGGAGAATTGATATTTGAGTAGGAGATGGCATGGATAAAAATATCAATGGAAGGAGTCATCTAAATGCATCAAATACGAAGGTAAGGTAAACGGTCAATTATGATCTACTTGGGCCAAGAAAATCATGGATTTTTATAACTCTTGGATACCTCAAGTTAATTTTGTCAATTAATGGCAAAATGTCTTCGCAACAATCAACCGAATACATGGATCATGTTTTAGGAACCACTTAACCTGCAGGTCATCTAATTGAAGTTCGAACATGTATGACTATGTTTAATTGATGGGTTCTACAACATCTTTTATTTTTTAGAGAAATAAATCAAATAATTAAAATTAAAAATACATTCGGTAGAAGTACTGTACTTGCTAAGTTGCTATGCAACTCTCTAGCAAGATGTTGGAATGCTGGAACGGTGGAACCTAAGGTTAATGGCGTCTGATTTGTCCTACCCGATCAGCAATAGTTGTGTGCTTTCCAACAATCAGGAACGAACATGACAAGAGAGAATAATGGTTTTGATGAGAGAAACAAAACTGATTTTAGCCTTGAATAAACTCCTTTGAACACACAAACACGGGACGAAACCTCTTGGCATCAGTGTATTTTGAAAACTTTTAAGCAAAACACTTTGCATTCCATTTGCAACAAGTGCCCAAAATATTCTAGTTTTTCTATCTGCCTATTCTGCTGCTCTTTTTAACATATAAATGTGCTTTTTTCACAAGGTATTCTCATAAATAAAATTGGAAATGTGAAATAAGGGTCTTTTGAATAAGGGTAAAGTTGAAAATAAAAATCAGGGTGTTCGACGAAGAGACGTTGATCATTCTCATTTTTAATAATGGGGTGTAATAGAAATTGCCTGATTCAGCCAGCAAGCACTATGTGCATTCTTTGGTTTATTTATCATATGCCCAGTAACACAAATCATCAGCTTGATTCTACCGTTAAAACTTGGGGAAAATTAGCACAAGGGTATGATTCCCAAAAGACTAAAAATCCCCAGGCCAACTAGGCAGTGCAGAGAACTCTTTGGACAAAAAAATAAATTCTTTATATTTTTCTCATGTTATTCTGATTGAAATTAGCTTTTCAGAATGATGTTGGAAATCTAAATAAATGATAAATTTAATGAATAATAAAATGAAAATAGAAAACCATAAATGTAATTTGGAAGCCTGGTTTTGTATGAAAGTAACAAAAAAGGAAAATAAAATTAAAAGAAAAAAAAAATTCACCATTGATGAATCTCTCCTCGACAATAATAATAATAATCAATGAAAAGTACTGGATGTCTAAAAGTCAAAAGAGGACTGAGGGGGTATAAGTTGCAACTAGAGGAAATCACTTTTTTTTTCAAAGATTTTGATCCACAATACAATTGTAAGTGAAAATTTAGAGGTGCCCATATCAGCAATTGTTTTCTAAAACTTGCTATAAATTAGATTCAGCAGGGCCCTCTAGGACTGTTACAGTCCTACTGTAGGACAGCATAGATGACAATTGACAAATCAAAAACATCTTTGAACACTTGAGGAAGCAAAGCTATATATTAAACAGATTTTGACAATGAACCTCCCTAAATGAGATGTTCTAAGCTCCCATTTTGTAGCAACGGCAAAGAGCAAGCAGCTCCGTCAATTTCTACCTGTGCTGGATTTTTATCTGGCCAGAGCAAACAAGGAGATGCCTTAGGCAGAAGTAGACTAAACTTCCCAAAGCACCATGAAAGAAGCCATCATTCTGAAAAGAGATGGGATGCACTTTGCCCATCAACAGTTATGGTCTTCAAGGAACGTAAGGTCCTTCAGGACTATGGATATCATGGTGAGAGCATTTGGCTCATTTTTTTTTAATCTCAAATTTCCATGGATGATGGCAACGAATCAGATCTGCAAACATCCCCACGACAAAGTGGACATACCCTGCAAGCATAAAGGGATATACGAGTATCTTTAAAAACATAATAAAATAAAAGCTTTTTTTTTGAAGAAAAAATAGAAGTTGTAGGCACGCTTATTAGCAGCATTGATGGTTTGATAACAACAATTGGGATACAACTATCTAGAAGGATAACACTCTTTAATTAGGAAAAGTTTTTCCCTCTATAAATCATTTCACGTTTTCATCTGTTATGTCCCCTCTAAAGGAGACCAGGTATACTTCTGGGAGGGTTTTTGGTGGAGAAATGAACCCTTTAAATTGGAATTCCCTAGATTCCCCCATTTTTTAACTACAAAAACCTCAATAACAATAATAATATAAGGCTTGGTCCTTGTCTCCAGATTGACCTCAATAACAACAATAATACAAGGCTTGTCTATCTCACTTCACATTGTTATTGATCAAGATGATCTTCAATGGGATTTGGATTTTGGTAGAGGACAAAGATCTTAAATTTTCTGAATGCCTTCTGAAACACATTCTAAGTGGTTATAAGACAGATGAATATAGGCAAGGATGAAAAACACCACATAAGACAGATGACTTGACCAGGGAGTAAGTTTAATTCAGGTCAAGGTCTGCTAGTAACAAACAATGCTAGACACGTCAGTTTTCTGCCACCTTTCTTCCAAGTCCAACACATTTGAGTGTTCAAAATACATGCACAAGTGCACTTTCTCATGTGAAGACAGATGACATAAAACTGTGATGCCACACATTGTTTTGTTACTAGCAGACCCAGACTCAAATTCTATTGGGATTTGGGACTGGGGACTAGTCCTATGACTGACAAGGGTTGCAAAAAAAATAGATTACTGTGTAAATTGAATTTACTGGGTTGCTAACAAAATTTCTAATCTGGTTACTACACACATACACACACACCTTAAACAATTAAAGAAATAAATTAAAGAATCTTTTGTCACTTCATTTCACAACCCCCACAATCAATTAGTCACCAAATTCTATAATATTAGGTTGCTTTCTTAGGCCAATAGCCAAACAAAATAGGATTAGCAGAAACAATAGCTGTTCAGTGGGCTGTGGTGGAACCAATGATAATGCCCCACACCAGTTAAAATATATTGGGTCCACAATCATTCAACCTCTCACTGTGAGCCCTATGTATTTTATGGCTTGCGTGGGGCATTGTCATTGGTTCCACAACCCACTACACAGCCATCACATTCAGCTAATTTGAATTCGAGCCAAACACTTAGCAGGCTCCAATAGACAATATCAACTCCCCCAAAAATGAAATATACTAGATATGACACGTGAAACTGCAACACATAATGAAATATACCATACAATCCTCAGTTCCTCACAATGTTTGCATAGCAAGCTGATGATCCAGCATCAGCAGTCAGCAGACTACCAATCATAGCTTATAAGGCACCAAGGTGACACTAGCTAAAGGAGGCACCTTGTTGCCAAGGTGTCACCTAGGCAATGGATTTTTTTCTCTAAATAAAAAAGCCTAAATAGAGTATCTCCCTAGGTTCATTGCAACCAGAAATCATCTTTCACTCGTAATTATGAGTAATCTTCATCAAATAGGTATTAAATTTCATATTAAAATATAGAAAATCAACATATTCATGAGAAGAAAAAGAAGAAAATAAAAGGAAGAAGAAGAAGAAGAAGAAGAAGAAGAAGAAGAAGAAGAAGAAGAAGAAGAAAAATTGATTGGATAAAAGTTTATGTTCTTCCTTGTTTAACAGTTCAGGTTATGAAGTCTTCAAGAGTTTAATACAACTACACAGACATGTGTTGATTGTAACCCTAACAAAAAGAAAATAAAAAAGAAACTAGTATATAAACCCACATAATGAATAATTTAGTGTAATAATGTATTTTATAATTATGATCTTAGAAAATAAAAAATACTATATAGCGCCTTGAACAAAAAAGCTATGAGGCGAGGTTTAAGTAATCTCCAAAGATGCTTTGTCACCTAGTTGTTGCTGCATCACCTTGACAACTATGCTACCAAGAAGCACCAACCAAACACCTCCATTCTGGGGGGATTAATATTGCCAACTCACTTGCAAATACTGTACCATGATCACCATGAAAAAAAATGTAGAATGAACTTGTTGGATTAACTCATTTAGCATTCTCCTTAGATAAACCCTTGAAACTCCCCGGGACCCCAATAAAAAGCATTGTTTACTAGTTACATATATTTTTTATCAGTAGCACATAATCAAAGGAGTGTATTAATAGAAAATATTAAAAGATAATAAAAAAGAAAAAGGATACAAACACCCCTGCATAAAAAAAAAGGATCAAAGGGACCAAAAAAATATGACAGACCCATCTCACAGAAATTACAGAAACATAGAATCAGAAGCCAAGATTCCCAAGCCCAATGCCCCACAATATAGTTCAGCACTTCCAACCTCCTCTCACTTTAATCTATACACTTAGATCAATTGCTAATCTGGGAATCCATCTGAGAAAGATGTTTGCTCTAGCAGCCAAAGATAATGCATCTCTAAAATAGTGCCTTAAGGCACAAAAGGCCTTCAGTGTCAGAGGTCATTCAACCAATTACAACTTGACAATCTCATTCCACCTGCAGATTGTTCAGCTCCAAATGAGAAACCAAGCCTTGATCCATGAAGAGCATTTGTGCTCTAAGACGGTTGCTTTTTATAGATCCTCAAAAAACCATTAAGATTTTCCATGGATGACCTCCATCACTGCCACAGGAACCACGACTGATAAAAGAAGTTATATTTCATTTCTAGACTAAAGAATGAAGGGGGAAGCTTTTTTGGTAAAGGGGAAGAGATTGCTAGATGCTTGGTGGACCATTTTAAATATATCCTTTGTATGCTACCGCCCCCTAGACTGAGAATTGCGGGTCTAGATGAACCTCAGTTTGAGGGAACCCAGAACCCCCACCTGGCCTTTTAGAGAAAGCATTCAAGATCAAAGAGACTAAGAGGACAGTGTATGCTTTGGAGAAATCTAAAGCCCCTAGCCCAGATGGTTTCAACTTGGCATTTTACCAAGAATGTTGGGATGTGATTAAGTTGGACCTATTAGCAATTTGTAGAGAGTTCCATAAGAGGGGTATAATCAACATTTATACCAACTTCACTTTCATTGGTTTAATTCCAAAGGATAAAGATGCTATCTAGTATCTACCCTAGAGATTTTAGATCAATCAGCCTTATTGCCCTTACTTATCGTCAAAACCCTTTCCTTGAGGTTAAGAGAGGTCCTCCCCACCTTAATTTCACCTATTGAAGGGGCTTTTGTTAAGGATAGACAGATCATTGATCAGAGTTTGATTGCTAATGATGTTTAGAAGAAATGAGAAGAAGTGACAACAAAGGTTGGGATTACGAATTAGGTTTGGAGAAGGAATATGCTCTGGTAGATTGGTCCTTCCTAGATGAGGTGTTGGAGAATCATGGGTTTGAGGGAAGAAATTCAGATCAGCTATCAACACACGGTCCCAACAACATCCCAACCAGCTATTGCAGCCGTACATCGGAACATCTCCCCATGAACGACAGGGGAGATGTTCCCAATATGCAGCTGCAGTGGTCTGGTGGGTCATTGCTGGGAGCGTTTTGTTGGTGGCAGATCCCTATCCTGAGGAAAGATGGAGGAAGTAAATTAAAGGATTTACTAGTACTAAATTGGTTCATTTCTCAATCTTGATCAATGGGGTAGTCAAAGATTTCCTTAAAGCTAAGAGGGATTCAGAAAAAGTGATACTCTCTCTCCCTTTCTCTTCAGTCTTCATCCATTGGGACACTGATTATTCACCTACAGGCAACAACTTATGGATGATATCATATTATTTTGTGAGCATATGAAGGAGGAAGGAGCTAGGGGAACTTGGAGCCTTTAATAAGGTGAGTGAAATTAAGAGAGTATCTTCCATTTTGGGTTGTTCGAGGGGAGAGTGGCCAGTGGAACACTCCAGGTTACCTGGTAATCTTAGGTCGTTTGCTTTTTGGTATCTGATTATGGACAGATTTTCAAAAGAGTTGGTGGCTTCAAACAAGTCTTAAATCTATTTGGAAACTAGAATCACACTAATTAAGTCAACCTTAGCAAACGTTCCCATCTATTATTTACCCACCTTTAAGATTCCAACCATGGTTGGGACTCTGACTGTCTTCAAGAGCTACATTAGCTTTCTTGTAGAAGTCCATTGCAAGTTTGTTACATTCTTTTCTGAGTTTTATTCACAATGACCTTTATTCTAGTAATAAAATCAAACTTTGGGAGGACCTCAGGGGGATGATGTGTTCAAAAATTTAGTATAAGGTGTTTATTTTTTTAACATATAAAAAATTTAGTATAAACACCTTTAACTCTGGTGTTGAGGGAACAGCGAGGCATAGGCAAATAGAACACAAAAAATTCCAAAAGTCAGCCCCTAGCTCTGATCGACAGACATAATCCAACTCAGGAAAGATGAATACCCAATCTGCAACAGATATTCTGATGGTGCCACAGTCTTCTCAATCTTCCATCATCCCCACCTTCTATCCTACTTTTGAGAGCACACAAGGGTCCCAAATTGTCACTAATCCTCCAGAAATACTACTTCATCTTTCCTCTGGGATTGGGGGAGTTTTCAGGAATGAGGAAGGGATTGTTATTGCTCTGTTCTCTGGCCCTATTGGAGAAGGAAACTCTATTAGGGCTGAGATCCTTGCAGCTTTGGAAGGGGTTCAAAGAGCAAGGGAACTAAATATCAGTCGGCTGATTTTGGAAGGTGATTCAAAGGTGGTGATTAGCTGGTTGAAGAAAAATGACAGTGGCTTKTGGAGTTACAATAATGAAAAGAAAAAATTCTTATGGCTATGTAGAGGAATTGAGATACAATACAGCTAGGTGAAAAGGACTGTTAATTCTTTTGCAGATGGGTTGGCCAAGCAAGGGGTGAATAGGGAGGCTATTTTTTGGGCTAATTTTTAATCTTCTTTCATTGTAATTTTCTGATGGGGAGATAAGACTCTTTATCTCCCCCTTTTTTGTACCTAAAGCTTCATAAGTCTTAATAAAGTTTCTGTTATTGATCCAAAAAAAAAAAAAACTACTTCATTCAGTACCACCCAAACATCACAACTCAAGCCCCAAAGTGAGCACTGTTCTGCTACAAAGTGGCGTATCCCTTATGCTTCTGTGCTTTCCTCATGGTTACATCCGAACTCCCTTGTGTTCTCACTTCTCACTCATCCTTTGGCTCTTAGTTTGGTCATTAAACTTGTCTCCCTCAATCGCAGTCATGGACACATCAGAGTTAGTAGCAGCCTCAGCAGAACCACAATCCTTCAACTGAGCAGTATAAGACGAGGAGTGTTCTTCAAACAGAATCTCCGTACTTAAATCATCCTCATTTAACCTTTTTTGAGCTTTGTTCGAATCAAGACTTCCAATGCTGGAGGGTTGGTTGACTTCCTCACCGCAGTTAGTTTCCAAATTTTCCTATTCACGGTCTTCATCAAAGTCCTCCCTTAGAGCCCTGTTATATTTTGGGTTTGGTCTATCTGGAGTAATCGAGTTTCCTTCAGACAGCAGCCGTCGAGCCATCATGTTAGTTTTTTGACCTCTAGGATTTCCCATATAAGCTTCCCAAGATGAGGAGGAGCTCTACTTTGCCGTTGCAACCTTCTGTTGGGGGGAGGGTTTCCAGCCAAGGGGGATGGTGACACACCACAAATACTGTCCCCCAAAGGAGCAAGGCACCTGACTCATAAAAGGGTCACGTGCCTCTAGAACCACATTATTCTTTGGCTGAACTAACCTGACTCGATCCTCCGCCCACCCCACATTGCCCAAAATTTTAAACATTACTGCCTGTCCACTTAACTTGTTGGGCACGGTTTCTCCTGTTGACAGAGCTTCTACATATGATTTCCTATCTGTTTGATCTTTCAGCTTTGAGATCCACGGCTGCTCTAACAAGTAAAATAGCTGATTTGCTTTTCCCTGAAGAAATTGTTGAGTTTCCTTCTTAGGAAATCCCTTGTAGTGTGCCTTTGACCTTCTCTTTGCCACATGGCACCACTCACTATTTTTGCCTTCGCGACATCTCACCCAACCATCCACGTCGTCATCATCGTCTTCCTCCCTCCTCTCACGCCTGAGTGTCGCTTCATCTCCTGACGCTAACCATCCCCTATACCAAAGCCCGTCTGTGAGCTTGGAACCAACTCCAGCTTAACTCCAACAATACGAAGCTTTGTCACTTTCAAATCTTTAATATTAAACACCTCTAAGACTGAAGCGACTCTGTGGAACGTTGCTTCCTTCCACAGGTGAAAGGACAAACCACGAAGCCAGACAATAATAGGTCCTCCTTTCGGCAACCACTTGTTTGACAAGGGACACCAGTTATGAATTAACACCCAACCTTCAACAGTTTCAAAGCTTAAGGTATCTGGTTTCTTCCCCCGAACATCTAGAATTGCTTTATCTTCATCAAATGACCTTACAATTGGAGGTGAGGTTATTTTCATCACCTCTAGGACTTTTTCTAGAGTCTTTTCCCAATTAGGGTTTGGTGTTCCAATTGTGATTACGAATTTCGTTTCCCAATCTTCTTTTTCCTCCAACAAAAGATTTGGTTCCACAGAGGATGATCAGACTGAATCAATCTGATCACCAATCAAATTAGCTTTCTCCTCCACGGTCTTTTTCCTTTCCTCTTTTTTTTTTTATCAGCAAAAGAGAATTTTATTTGAAATTAGGTTAAAATAAGGTTTTACAGCTTTGTGTATGGGAGTAAAGCACCCACACTTACAAATTTCTGTCCCACTTTACATTGCAGCCAAAAACAATTGTTGCCTTAAAGCCCCTTGTTTAGCAAGATAATCAGCTAGCCCATTTGCAGTCCTTCTAACCCATTTGAATTCAGCCTCTACCTCCCTTGCAACCTTTTCCACTTCCCTTATCACTTGTTTGAAGGTCCACGAAATACTTCTATTGTTTTTAGCCCAAGAAATGATCACCTTGGAGTCCCCTTCAACCTCAATATGCCTCATTCCTAGTTGCTTAGCTATCTTCATTCCTTGTAGCAATGCCATTAACTCAGCTTTTAGAGAATTGCCCATGCCAATTGGTCCAGAGAACAAAGCTAATATTCTCCTTTCAGAATTTATGATTACTCCCCCAATACCTGACAGTCCCAGATTTCCAAATGAGCTTCCATCAAAATTCAGTTTAAACCTGTTACCATCTGGAGGTTTCCATTCTATCCTTACTTTCTCTTTCACTCTTGAGGATTTTGCTACTTCTGTCCAAGATCTTATAATGTCTATGATTGAGAAATCTTGAAAGATATGCATAGATCTTACCTAGTGAGCTACTTTAATTTTGATGGTGTCAATTACCTCCTTCATTGTTCTACTCCTGTCCAAAAATATTTTGTTGTTCCTTTCTTCCCAAATCACCCAGAAAATAACTGCCTTTGTAGCTTTCCACATAACCTTCCCTCTTTTTTTTGGTTGACTCAAAAAATCCCTGTTGAAGAGCCCTGCCACATCTTGAGGGGAAACCCACTTGCAACCAAAGAGAGTACAAAAACGGTCTTTTTCCTTTCCTCTGCATGAAATCCAAAATGCTTCGCTCTGCTCTCTTCTCATTCAAACTCTTTTCCAACTTCTCTTCTTTTTAACTTTGAGCATTCACTGAAATGTTTCAAGTCCCCTGATAACTCCAAGAACTGCTATAGAGCTTCTATCATCAACCCCCATCCCTTCTTGTTTGTTCCTTTTGGGATGTAGACCAACGGTATTTTACCAGACCCAAAGATCCCAAAAAGTGTCACGTAAGCTCCTTTTCGATTTTCCAATAACTCTGCCTAGTAAGCAATGCTATCAACTTTGATCGAGACCTTCTAGTTCACTTGCCTTAGTAAATGTAACACTCCCTCCAGGAAACCCTTGAACCAAAAGGGACCATTGCCTTTTAGCAAGATTGTTGCCTTCAAAAGTTCATTAATCTTCAAGATTGAACCCCTTCTCGTTTTGATCTCCTCCAGTGCAAAAGACTTTGCTTCAACCTCGAATTTCTGTCTCCATCTGGTAGCACGAGCAAAAGACCTCCTCCATCTATGAGTTTGTTTGGACAATTTTCTATGGATGATGTTATCTCAGTGGCTTCAGCAGTTCGAACCAGAGGAAGAAAAGGAACAATCGAATCTGATAGCCTAAGCCCTATCAGTCGACCCTAATATGAATTAGCCTCTAATTAGTTGTACAAAGACTAAACTGCCCCCCACTTACGTATGGGACAAGAAGTCTCTATTAAAACTGTCACATAAGTACATAACTTAACAGAAATAAAATGACTAATCTACCCTTATTCGGCTAGCTCTAACACTCCCCCTCAAGCTGGAGAATGTATGTCATATAATCCCAGCTTGTTACATATATA
>NW_010729118.1:388043-476421 GCF_000365185.1 Nelumbo nucifera | reverse complement strand
AGCAGAGAAAGAGAGGCCGAAGTGTTCTCAGACCTAGGTCGAGTCTGTGTTCTCCATTTGTAGTCCGGAGAGAAGAAAAAGAAGTCACGAATACAAAGGAGCAGCAGTCACGAGCAGAGATTTAAAGAGCAACATCTTGCTCTGATACCATGTTATCTCAGTGGCTTGAAGAAGAAGAACCCAAAGACATCAACTACAACCAGAAACACAAAAAAAAAGGATAACCAACAACACAAAAAAAAGGATAACCAACAACACAAAAAAAAAGGATAACCAACAACCAGAAACCCAAAGACATCAACCCAACAACACAAAAAAAAAAGGATAACCAACAACCAGAAACCCAAAGACATCAACCCAACAACACAAAAAAAAAGGATAACCAACAACCAGAAACACCAACTAGAAAGGATAACCAACCCAAAGACATCAACTACAACCACTACAGTAACCTTTACACCATTCGGTCACTGTAAACACAGCCTGTTCTTGGGCCTTTTGCCAAGAACCAAGGCTACAAATAACCTAGTTCTTTAAGTTCTGATCAGTCCGAGCAGATTTTGAGGGTTTTCCAACCAAAAACACCAACACCACAAAAAAAATAGGATAACCAACCTTGATGGAGAGCTTCAGTTGACCATCCACTTATTTCTGGAGTTATTCTCTTGAAAGGCAATCAAGTTCTAAGCAGAGAAAGAGAGGCCGAAGTGTTCTCAGACCTAGGTCGAGTCTGTGTTCTCCATTTGTAGTCCGGAGAGAAGAAAAAGAAGTCACGAATAGAAAGAAGCAGCAGTCACGAGCAGAGATTTAAAGAGCAACGTCCTGCTCTGATACCATGTTATCTCAGTGGCTTGAAGAAGAAGAAGAAGAAGAAGAGGAGTCGAATCTGATAGCCTAAACCCCATCAGTCGACCCTAATATGAATTAGCCTCTAATTAGTTGTACAAAGACTAAACTGCCCCCACTTAAGTATGGGACAAGAAGTCTCTATTAAAACTGCCACATAAGCACATAACTTAACAGAAATAAAATGACTAATCCACCCTTATTTGGTTAGCTCTAACAGATGACATTATAAGAAATTGGAGATTTTTTACCAATAAAAATTTGGAGTTTAGTAGCAGCATGTTCACTAGACAAGCCTTTAGTTTCATCTCTTAGATTACCTCCTCAAGAGAATGTGATAAAAACAATGTTTTAAAAGTGCAAGGAGAAAAAAAGGCATAGGGGCCAATTTGCGCCTGAAGTGCAAGGCGCAAGGTGAGGCGCGCGCCTTTTTGAAGCAAGGCGAAAAAAATACAAAAAAAAAGAAGAAAAGTTAAAAAATGTTAGAAATTAAAAAAATGCCAAAAATGGGAAAAATAAAAAAATGTTAAACATAATATTAATAAAAAATATAAACTTAAAATTTAAAATAAATGTTTTAAAAAACCTATTATCTTAAATTAAAGCATAACATGTAAAGCGTATTCAAATGAAAATAAAAAAATTAAACATATAAACATTTTAAGCATGTAAAATCCACAATCTCTTTTTTTCCTCAATTGCATTACTTCAAGTAGCTAATGTGATGTAAAACATATTACATTCCTGATTCTACGAGCCACCTATGTGCCACGCCCCTTGAGGCAAGCCCAAACAAGTCCATGTTAGGGTCTTAAATTCTTAGTTGTCACACAAAAAATAATGATTTATAATGTTAATTGCTTTTCAAGGAGATATTTTATTAGGATGAATGAATGAACAACATTAGCAAATAGGGGGTTCTCAGAGCATGCCTAGGCGCACCAGCTAAGAAAAATAAAGGGAGCCTTTAGCACAACCCAACCAATTTTACAAGGAACCCCTTCTCCCCATATCTTTAATAGCATATTCTACGCTTTGTCCAAAATTACTTTTTTTGATAATAAAATAAAATTTAATAAACAATAAAAAAGAAGGTACAAGAAAGGTGACAAGAAATCACCTGGAAAAAACAAACAAATAAAAAACCTCCAAACTCCCCATTCTTAATAATTCTTAACATCTCACCAACTGAAACCAAAAAACAACCATCAAACACTGTTCAACCAACCAAACTCTCAACAGACCTATGACTGAATAGCAAACCATGCCACCAACTCCAAAACAGCTCTTCTTTGCAAACCCCTCCCATCCCATCAAAGAGTCCCGGTGTTTTACTAACTTGAACTTCCTGCTCAACATTTTCTAACTTTTTTTGGTAATAATTCTAACTCAATCTTCTTTTCAACCTAACTTTGTTAGGAATCACCTCAACCACTACCTCTTGCTTCTTTAATTCTTCATCATTATCTTTAGTAGCTTTCCCTGATTCACCAACACCATCATCCTTGAATTCAACAACAGGAACATTCTAACCTTACACCCATAGTCCCATTGACTCTTGTCTACTTGTTGCAACTTCCAATCAGATTACAAGCATCTATCAGCAGCCATGCCATATCACTTGTTGCCCTTTGCACCCTTCCTCTTATAAACCTTGTTCAACCTATTTACAAGGGCCTACCCGGCTACCCCACAAAGACCATCTTTCAGGCAAAAGAAGACTTTGTGACCTAAATGATAATTTTTTGATCTCTTTGGTTTTCCAGAGCAGGTAGTATTTATTTTTTTATCTCCTGGGCTCTTCAAGGTCAACAGATCTGCTCGCTCTACTGTTCTTTCTACCCAAAATTGGACCCAGTTTTCCCACCAACATATCAATGACACTTTCTGAATTGTAAGGATGCTTTTCAGAAGAGACAAAAACATATTTCCCACTATGTATGAAATCATCATCAGTACACTTGTTTTTATTAAAAATACCTCCCTTCTCTCCAACATAGTGAAATTCTCGCAAATTCCTTTTCAACACTGCAGAAAAATTTCTGTTTTCATTTGGAATAATCTTGTCAAACTCAGGTTCCACTCCAACCTCTTGCTTAGAATTTTAAACTCTGATAACGAAATCAGATTCCTCTGACTCCACCCCTACTCTTTCCTAATTAAGATTAGACCATTTTTCCTGTTCAACCTAAATTGTTACTTCAAAGCAATAAAGGATTTTTTTAAGGTACCCCCAAAAGAAATCATGACATCTTCTGTGCATTGTAGGTGAAAAATGGTTGCCAGTTTTCCACCTTGCTAATTCATTTTGAAATAGCCAATCATTTCCAACTCTTTTTGCCTTTGAAAAACTTATTAAGAACCCCAGTTACTAGTGAAAAAGGAGAGAGAGATAGTTCTCCTTGCCATAAACCTCTAAAATTGACAAAAGAACCAGCTTGCAATCCTTTCTGAATAATAATAATAAACAGTAATGCAAATATTTATTGATAATCTAGATATTAAATCAAATTTCCTCAAACAAAAAATATCAAAGATAACTTCTGGTCCATGTTGTACCTGTGAATCTCCTTAAGCCACTTGTCTACACATGTCTGGTGAAATTCATGATGGCAAGGCAATATCCGCATGCTATCCCCTTCCTCATACTCCACAAGGCATATATAACATCTGTAAATCAAACAATACACAAAAAGAAGAGCAAGAAAAAAAGAGAAGTGAAAAAATAAGTATCATGTTATTGCAAAGAGGGAAAAAATGTAATGAAGTACCTGCTGACACAAGAATATGTCCACAACATGTTTACAGATGAAAGCAATCTTGTAACAACATAAGTGAAAATTAAGCAAAGATAGGTCCCATGAGATATAACAAATTAAATAAACAAAAGACTACTTAAAAGATAAGCTTCTCTCGACCCAACTAAGCCTTGTCCAAACCAATATGAGATCATCTACATGAATCCTATTCCACAATTCTTTTCTGTTCAGTGCTATATTCATTGTTATGTTATGAGCCTTTAAATTATTTTTCTTTACTACTTCAACCCATTATTATATAGAAAAGCTGAGCTTCAACCCCTTAAGTGCCCTGCCCCTTCTTATTTTCAGAGTTTTTTACTTTCTTTTCCTAGGGCAATCTTCTTGATGAAGACTGTACTTTTCTCATGAATATATTGATTTTCTATGCTTTGATATGAAGTTTGTACTTATTTGATGAAGATTACTGTTAATTATTTTTTTGATAAGTAAGTTTACTATTAATTATTAGTAAATAATGATTTCTATTTACCATGAAAACTAGGAAATTAGCCTAATATTCAGTTATTAAAAAAAAATCCATCACCTAAGAACTCCCTTGTCACCTACTTTCATCTTCATGACTTGACAATGATGATTGAAATAACTGAGTTGATTAAAACAGTTGAGTTGTTTATGCATTTAAAAGTTCCTCCAAATAACTTTTGCACAACTGTTACATTTAAAACAGTTGAGTTGTTTATGCATTTAACAATTACAATATGCTAAGTCAATTGCTCCTAACAGAATAACTTATCTATTGTTAACTTTAAGTTTTTAATTGAAGATGACACATATACAGAAGAACTTATCATATTACTCCCTAGTAGCACAGTATGGTATTTTAGCAAATTTGAAGAAAGGAAATGAATGATCTTTCCAATAAGTCATGATACCCCCTCCCTTGTGTAAAACTGTAAATAATGCATCAAATAATATATACTCTTTAGTCTGTAAACATGCTACAGTAAATTAAATGCATAACAAATAACAATACATGCAAATACTTACTGTGCAGCCTCTTCATTCATATGTTTTTGTGACTTCATGTATATTTTAACAGGTATTGATTCTACAACTTCCTTTGGTGCAGGAACAGAGCCAATCGAAGAAACAGAAGGCCGGGAAGATAAAACCACAGATTGCTGGTGAATTTCATCCAGAACCTAATTAAAATAGTTATAGAAGCCTGAACTTACATCCATTAACAAAAATGAGAGAAGAAAGACCTTGAAAACAAAGAACAACAGTACTACCTCAAACAATGCTTCTGCTAACATAACAATCCTTGATATGCTAGCTCTGGCACTGTTATCATCATCTGGATTGGTGGAACGGCCATTTGTTCGGCAGGAACAACGCCCTGTTCGATGCTGACCTGCCAAAATACATGACCTCTCATGTCCAGATAAATTTTCAAAGCGGCTACCAAGCCGCTGCAGTGCACGGACCTGTACTTCAGGAAAAGGAGAATTCTCTTAGGTATGCTAGACCAAAAAATGCATAAGAGGAAACTGAAAAGGATTTCAGTTAAAATCATAAGAACAGTGCAACAACAGTGTTTTAATGCAGGCCTTTCTCAGAGCATAAAATGGACCAGTTGACAGGTTTTAGGGGGGGATCTTCTCAACCAAAAAACTCATCTAACCAGATGAATTCCATAGCAAATCTATAAATTCAGTTTTTTTCTGCCTATTAAAAGGAATTAACAGACAGGATAATCCGATAAGAATCAAGATTTTGCTAAAGAAGGCCCTAGGCAGGCCAGTCAAATGGTGGGAACTGAATGCACTAACAATGCCTTAATAAGAACTGTTGCTATATGTCTGCTAGGTGCAAAAAAGTTAACAAACCTGTGATCTTATTCTTCTTCTCCTCTCAAGAAAATCAGTTCTACGCTCCAAAATGTCATGATATCTGGTGTCTCTTGTTCTTGAGGGCTCTACCTCGTCATTTTGAATGCTTTCAACGGAGCTTGGCATACTGGATAAAGGATAATTAGATGAAGTTGTTGGTGTTTCAGCATTCCTGTCAGAGGCTGATGTCCCTGTTACACCATCCCAGGCATGTCTCCCACTCCCCTGGCTAGAATCTCGAACCTCACTGTCTTCGTGTAGACGACCAAACAATCCATCAGAGATTGAGGACCTGCGAAGAACCCTGTCACGGAGCCTGCCAACACTCATTGTTCGGCTAAACCGGACACTTCTTTCAACTGGTTCTCGACCTCCAATTCGTCTATCTGGATGCCTTGTTTCAATGCTCTCTACCTCTGTATGATTCCTCTGAGAATGCCCATTTACATCAATTCCATTTCTTGTGTTCTCATTGTTCTGAACAACATCCACTGTGGAAATGATTTCATCATCCTGCAAATGAACAGAACCAGAGGCTGAAGAGTCTAATTGCACACCAGAAGAAGTAAATTCATGTTGTGTTGCAGGTAGTCTATTAATGGTGCATTCAGGAAGCAAGTCACTCCCTTCATGAGTTTCATTGCTGCTAACTGAAATATTGGCAGGACCAGTATGTACATGAAACCTTTCTTCACTGTTGGAAATTGTGAGGCTTGTAGAGAAAAGAGGATAAGCACTTGATGACCCCAAGCTAGATGCTCTGCTTAACCTAAAGCTTATATTACCAGGAATGAAACTAAAGCGGGATCGAATGCGATTTGAAAGGTTCAAGGATCGACCAGAGGCAGCTCGGTTAGAGCTGCTACCAGATCTGGAGATGGTATCAGCAACACTCTCTTGACCCCATTCATCGAGCTCATTGTCAGAAGAGATTGAAGGCACCTCATTAGATGCTTGTTGTTGGACCTTCACCTTCCCATAGCATTCACGTTCCACTTGATCAGAGTCTATTCCAGTTTGGTCTGTATAGGTATCATTGTTCAAACTCCTATTTTCCTTGTTCCGATGATCAGAGCTCTGAAAGTGTGAACTAATATTATTTCAGTTTCTCGAAGACCCATTTAAATGCACAATCCAAACCAATTACTAAACCAGCATAAGAAAAAGGGGAAAAAAGATTTTAAATTACCAATTACCACTAGCATCGACTAATTGCACCGATATAAATATATAATCCTTACTGAGTATAACTCTTGGAAAATACATGCAAGGTTATTTCAAGTTCGTACTCCAGCTCTGAACTGAAGCATCACGTATCTAAGATTTAAAGTATGAAATGAAATGACAACCAAACACTGCTGCATGTTTCATCAAACACCTCCAAAGCAGTAGGAATTTTCAAAGGAAATCCCATAAAAGAACAGGATTTTCAGTAAAGCGTATGCTATAGAAACAAGATCCATAATTCGAACAGAAAGATCCCAAAACGAAAACAAATTTAATAAAAAAAAGGAAGAAACCACTCACCTCTTCGCCACTGTCGTTGTCATAAGATCCAAACGATCGGCCCAGACAGGAAGGCTGGAAAACCCTAGCTCCCTTCGATCTCGTCCGACGAACAGCCTTAGACGACGACGGCAACGACGCTGCCGCGGCATCTTTACTACTACTCGATCCCATTCCACCTTCTAAGGATTCAAATTCCACTTAAAAATTAAAATGTAGCTCTGACCCACCAAAGCTCCACCAATTTCCCACTGCCAGAACCCTAACTTTAAATTTTCCAAAAAAAGGAAAAAGAAATCAAAACAAAACCCAGTTCAAGGACTAGGTTTCTTGGAAACCCATCAAGAAACTTATTGCAAAACAAATTAAAAATCAATCAACAACTAAAATCAAACCATTGCTTGCATGGAGGAAAACCGATCAGGCTCTAAACAAGATAGAACAAAACGCGCTCTTATTAACGGAACTTGATCCAGATTTAATTGGGAACACTTATCGATAAAAAAAAGAGATTCAAACTAAAGCAAGAGAGAGAATAGATTGATGATGGACGGTTGGTGTTTTTTGAATTTATCTTCTGCCAAAAATAAATGATTTTTATTATTTAACCTTGTTCATTTACCATGGAAAATTAGGAATCTATGGTGAATAACGCCATTTTCGTCCGAGTGGCATTGCCCATTGCAGTGATGTTAGAGCAGGACAGAGACAAGAAGCCGAGTTGCAGAGAAGACGGACTGACGTTTTTGTATATCCGTTTTTCGTTTTTCGCATGCTGTTCTTCAGTCTTCACGCACTCGTTCCTGTCAGAACGGGAGCACGGTAATGGGGAGGACGGAGGACGAGGAGCTGGATTCCCTACCTTTTCTTTGGTGGTGAGTGTGGGCCCCAAACCAACTCGATCGGATGGATAATTCTCCCCAGTTGCACTTTTATTTTTATATCTCGTGGAACTTTACATCACTTTGCGCCTTTTGCGGGTGGGCCATGCTTCGGGCCCTCAACGAGATGGGCCCAGGCTGGTCAAAGCCCAGCGGCAGGTGCTACCCTTGTTTACTTGCTGAAGGCCCAACTAGTTCCAATGGGCAGTGGGGTGGATTTACGAGCTCCAATTGATGGTGGAACTGTTGCTTACTTATTTTGGGCCGGGATCACAATAGTAGTTATTTTTGTTTGGGAAACAAGCCCAAAGAATAAACACTAATTGAGAAGTTCAAGTTAAATTTTTAACTGCTTATTTCCTTTTTGGTCTATAATGGCTCGCCACATCATTCTTAAATTACCTATACTATCCCTGTTTAAAATAAGTGTGCTTTCACCAAACGCTCATAAACACTTATTTTTCAAATAAGTGCTCCCAAACTTAGCCTTAGTATGTAGTGTAACTAACAATGACAACCGTCTGATCAACTTCAGCTTAGATTTTGGCTGAGAGACCCATATGTTGGGCCTATAACAGCCCAAGTTCGGCCCACTGATATTCTACAATGAAAATAGCTCAACCCATTAACTAGCTATTATTAAACCTTTTATGAAGAACAAATTCCCGAATACTTGCAGTGGGAAAAGGAGTCAAGGGTCAGAAAGAAAAAAATAGGTGTGAAGCCCAACCCCAAGATTGTGATACCACAACTTGTAGAGTTCAATAAAGGTGTGGACACGCATTTAGATAGTCAAGTGATTTTAAGAAGAAATGCAAGAGACCCAAAATGATTCACGAGGCAACATGGATGGGGGCCAAAGAGGGCCCATGTGTTCCCCTCTTGACCCTGCCTATCCGTGAGATGAGTCAAGTTGCACTCCAGAAGCCCTTGCCACATGCCCAAATCAAAGTCCTTTTTCTGGGAAACTTTTAAAGTTAAAAAGTTGAAGCTTTGAATGGTTAACATCAATTGGTGAAAGCCAGAATAAGTGATAGGATATAAGGCTGCATGGGGCCAGGGAATGAAAAGGAATTCCGAATACAGGGGATTCTCCATCAAGTGGGTCATCTCCATGTGCCCGTTTGGGAGGGGGCAATTCATGCAGCGGCTTCTGGCTTTGCACCGAAGCTTCTTCTTGTGGCTTTTCCAAAGCAGCTAAACCAAAGAGTGTGAATGACCTGATTTGGCACTGTTTCTAAAGTCTTTGGCATTTCGATTGTTTATGCTCGTTTTTCTTAGGATCAATGACCCATCTCCACTTTTTTTTTTTTTCCTTTCTTTACACCCATCTCCACTTGATGCACTTAATCCAACACAAAGTGATGTGCCAAAAGATTTTTCTTCAAAAAGAAATGTGTTATGCCATTTCTTTGTTATTTATTTATGCCCAGTAAGCCCTTCTCTTAAAATGTAAGTTGCTTGGCTTCTAATCTTTGTTCTAAACTCAGCAATCCAAAATTAGCTTAGAGAAACAATTAAAAAAATTGCATGTAGAATTTTAGTATAATTATATTGATGATGGAGACAAATACCTAAAAATACTAGGGTGGATATTAAGTAATAGCTAAGAGATAGATGGTGATGCTAATATTCACTTAGCCCGCAGTAATTCTATGGAGAAGAGACTTTTAACTATAATGTCTTTTATGTTTAACTAGAAAATGTTAATAATAATGAACTTTATGATAACTATCAGATTATATAAGGATTAATTTAAAAAGATTTAATCAAGTTGTATTTTTTTTCATGATTGTTCTTCTTCTTATTGCTAACATATAAGGGCTTGTTTAGGAGAACTGAGCAGAAGATTCAGCTAAGCTAGTTTAGTTGCTTTGAAGCGCGCTGTGTAAAAGTTATTCAATGAGGCTGAACCGGACAGGCGCCCAAGCCACTTAAAGTTAGTGCGGAGCCCACAATAGCTTTGAGCTCTATGGAGCCCACCTCAAAATAAGCCCAGAAGCCACCATGCTTCATCTCTCCTAAACAGGGACTAAAAAGGCTTGAAATGCCACTTAAAAGTTAAAGGACCATTGCTTACCTCCAATGCAATGAAGAATGTACAAATGGGTCAAATAAGGTTTAGATTCATCCACATGTACCCTTTTAATGTCTCAAATTTCTTTACATAAAAGAGGAGGGGACCGCTAAGGGGAGAATTTATGACTTTGCAGTAGTTTAATGGTTTAGGTGGAGTCATGTATGCAACTAGAGGTCTAAAATTGTTGGTACCACTGCACACATCAATTGAAGGACATACACAACAGATACCCCCTCTAAGCTACAAGCCAATCAACCAAAGAAGAATGCCATAAGCTATGATTACTATACTTTTGTCTTAAGAACTATCTGTTTGGATGGATTGAAAAAGCACATTTCAGAAATTTGTTTATATAAAAATGTCATTTTTCATTGCGTTTGGCAACCAAGAAACTGAATTCCTTTGAAAAATCAAAATTCTAACATGCCCCTTTTCCTCTCTTGGAAAATGAATCCTTTTTCTCTTCAAACTGTAACATGATTGTCTAGATTGAGTTTTCAATTTGAAAAAGTGAGCTTCGTTTGTGACATTTTCCATTGAAAATCATTGCAAATGGTGGAAATGTAAATAATTTTCCTTTTATTCAACTCAACAAGATATATGTTCGGATGATGGTTGAGTTGGCTAATGATGCTATGTGGTAACCTCCGCCCCCATCCTCTCTCTCTCTAGTCACATTGGCATCATGTATATATAACGAAAGAGCATGACTCAGAAGGAGTGTCCCACATGGACAATGAAGCATATTCTGCTGGGGAAAAGGAAACTTTCTGAAAACCTCAGTGAACGACCTCATCCTAACAACCTCAAAAGCCCTATCCATCTAAGACATGGATACCCAACTATAAATAGGTATTCCTCACTTGAAGTAAGGAACTTTCGACTTTTGACTTTTTTAGGAAGAACACTCAGTGAATATCTCTACATCATCTCTTCGGCTCGGACCAGCATTATTCCAACTTGCTTGGCCTGATCACCTCTTTCTCTACTGGACTGACTTGAGCATCGGAGTACCTACTCGAGGATAACTCCTTGGGCCTCTGACCTATCTCCTGGTTGCAGATCCTAGTGCGCGATTTCATCCTCTAGGGGTGTCAACGGTATTTGAAAATCTGATTTCAAATTCAATATTCGGCATAATCGAATCGAACTTAGATAATTTGAATATTTAATCGGCCAAATTCGAATATCCTATTCTTGCCAAATAGTTAATCGGATTCAGATTTGGATATGACCTAATTCGATTCGATAAAAATCCGAATTTGACCGGTTATTTAATTCTTATACATTTTATTTTATATATTTATTAATTATCTAAAATAATTAATTAATCAAATTCGAATCGAATTGAATATTCAAATATTTAATCAGATTCGAATTCGGATGTTAATTTTCAATATCCATCGGATATCGAATCGAATTCGGATATCAGATTTTCTAATTGGATTCAAATTCAAATTTTGTTTGATCTGATTTAAATGCGATCCATTTATACCCCTATCAACTTCGTCCAGTTGGAAAGATCATCTAATTGTGTCATCTGTTCGGAACACCTCGAATCGAACAACATCAATATCAATATTTTAACAAATGGATTTGTAGGAATTTATTTCCAAGAAAACGAATCCTTTTTCTATTTTTGCTACAAGAAGTTAAGAAATTCTTTGAAAGAAAATTAACAATAGCTAATTATGTAATGGCACCGACAACCCACTATATTGAAAATGATGCATAAACAAAGGTATCTTGTCTTCTTAAAATGAGTTGGGCCTTCAATAAATCATCACTATATATGGCCGATACTTGCCTTGGTTTCTTGTTCAAAAGCCCAAGCAAAAAATTTAGTACATTCGTTTTCTTTAAAGAGAGAGAGAGATGAATTTTTTATTTAGGCTGCGTTTGGAAACAATGCAAATGGAGTGTAAATTCTGGTTCAAGGTAAATTTGCATTCTAGTTCACTTTTGCTTGTGTTTGGCAACATTACATTTATGCATTGACAAAATGACAAATCAATGCATATTTACATTGATAATAAGATGTAAAAGTAAATCAATAAAAAATAAGTAAATTTGCATTCAAGTGAGCTTTTGATAAAAAAATGCATATGCTTTATTGAAATTCATGTTTGCATCCATTACAACTAAAAGTCTATTTCGTAAGAAGATAAATTTGTCAGTGCAAAACTAACCTAACTTTGCAATTTATATGAATCATTTTACATTCTACATATTTGCATCATTTCCAAACGCAGCCTTAATATTTTCTTTGTAAGCAAGGGTATTGACATTTGAAGGTTAATGTATGTATGTAAAGGCTGTTAGTGCAACTTGGGCTGGCCTGGATCGAGCATGGGATGTAGTTTAAACTCTTAAGCTAGCTTACCTGAATCTGCACCAAACATTGGTTTGTCATAGATGGCATCACCAATTAAGCAAATTTATCTCTTCTTGCATTGCTCTTAAGTCAGTCACAGTCACTGAGCAGTTGGTTCTGTCAAATTTCGTTGTTTAAGCTAGGCGTAGTGTTTCAATATTTTTTTTTTATCATCATTAGTTTAGAAGTAAACAGCTTATTAAGAAATGTTTTCTATTATTGAGCTCTAATTGAATTAGGCTTGTTGAGAACCTCAACTCAAGGATTCAACCCAATTAGGGTTGCATGAGGATTTCTATGCTAAATGCCAATCCAAAGTAGTAAAACTTGGGGACCAGTTCCTTTTGTCATGTGGGTTTGATACTTTCACTGTTTCACATGAACACATGAAGAGAATGTCATGTGAATACAGATGACCCTTTTGGTTCTAGCACATGTAAAGTCCAACAATCATATATAAAATTAAAATTATCTCTCTTGCATTTATGAATCTGGTCAATAACCATGGGCAATGTTTGGTCTGATAAGAAAAGAGAAACAAAAAGTTGAGCCAACAAATTCTTTAAGGATTTTCCCTAAACTTTTCATGTCTCTCTTATTTTATAATTTCAACCAAACTAAAGGCAGCCTTAATGGTGATGTTTGGTACTGTTTATATTTATTCAGTAAACTTTTATTGGTGGTGCCACATAGGCACCATCTCAGCATTTTCTTTCTCTTGTTCTTTTGCATATATCGAAAATATAAAAAATGAACGTTGATTTATGTACATATCAACCATTTGTAGAAGTTGTTTTTTGAAACTTCTACAAACAACTAGGCATTTATTTACTATTACGTTAAAGTACGACCAGTTGTCATAAACGATTATAATTATTGTATTTCTCGATTTTACCAATAAATAAAATACAAACATTTATTCAATAAACATAAATCACACACATACAACATGAATCCATGGAAAACCCATCACTAATATCCCCGTACACCAGAGATTAAACTGGCCAAATGAATAAAAAGTTTTGGTAATGGGATGTCAGATGTGCCCCAATCAGTCTCCTTTTAATAAATATCCAAATATTGTGTACAGATCAAAATATTCATGATTGATCTGGTCATGCTAATATTTTATTCTATTTAGTAGGGCACCTCACGTGGGGGGTCCACTTTTTTTTATTGTGAGAGTGGAATCTACTCGATTACCTATTGGTCCACCTTGTAATTGATAAGTTCCAACAACCACCAATCAATGGTTAAATCACTCCTGTAGGGTTATTGATACAGATCCTGTTGTAGTGGATAAATTTTGGCCGATTTGTTTTATTTTATTTCTGATTTCATGGGATGGGACTACATAATTAATGGATTAACGGAGATAGCCTTTCCTTCCTCCTTTCATACCCATAAGCCCCCCCCCGCCCCAATCAGGGGTGTCAACTGGATTGGATTTGGTTCCATCGATTCAGTCTAATGCGAGTACATTACAAATGGGTCAGGTCTGATCCAATCTAATGAATATTTTAGATCATTTTGGACTGGTCTGATCCAATTTAATGAATATTTTGGATCATTTTGGACCGGTCCAATTTAATGTCTGGACTGCTCAATTTGTTTAAATTAATTTAAATTTATGGTAATTCAAACCCAAACCTGGTCCATTGACACTTATATTTTTTATCTTCTATCAGTTGATTAGATATTGGCTGAATTCAACATAATCCAATATAAATTCAGTATGGATGGACCAGGTCCAATCCAATCTAAGAAATACTTTGGACCATTAAGTCTGAATTGGTCCAATTCAATATGTCTTGTTGGTCTGTCCAATTCATCCAAATTGATTTTAGTTTGGATGGGGTCCAATGCAAAACTGGTCCATTAACACCCCTACCCCAACCCTGATTGAGGTGGGATTCGATCTCAAGTTTCCGCTACAACCAAATATGGTTGACACAAAACCTGTTTATGGGCCGGGTTTTATCACTTATAATGGAAAAAACTATGATGCTAGAAAGGCATGATACGAGAGCATGGTATTTAAAACTAAATTAGATCAGGTTGGATCAGACCAACGCTCACTTTGGCCCATTACCCAGATCTAATCATCTTGGCCCAAGCCAAAGGTTACAAACGCAATCCGCAAGCTTTTTGCCAAGTCAGATCTATTTTGGTTGACTTACTAATAACAGGTCATAATGGGCTGAACTGGCCCAACAAGGATCTCATTTACTTTCTTTATTTTAGTTTTTCCCCCCTGAAAAGCCACTTTCTTTATTTTAGTTGGAAGTAAGGCTGTTCATGGGTTGGGTTGGGTCAGTTTACTGGCGTTTTTCCAACCGACCCGACCTGGTCGGTTTACCTAGAAATGAAAATGAAACTGATCCAGTACTAAGTAAAACCGACCTGGTCAGTTTGAGTCGGTTTGGGTCAGTTTTGTGAATGATTCTCTCGGTGTGAAAGGTAAAGGATTCAAGCCTAAGAAAGCAAAGGCTAGATGCCTGAAAATTAAAAATGATTTGATGGATTAAAGCTGAAATTATATATATAATATGTATATTATATATATATATATATAATATCTCAAATATATTATACATATAATATATATCTAAGTCAGTTCGGTTTATGTTGGATCGGACTGCGTTGGTCGGTTTGGGTCTTGTTATGAACACCCTAGTTGGAAGCTTCTTATGATTGAAAATGATTTTCTCAGAAAATGAAACTCAATAGCAAAATGAAGAATCGAAGGAATGCCATTGAAATAAAAGTGCCACTCTTTTTTTTTTTTGGAAAATTTGTTATCTTCCACGGTCATTTTACATGCAATTAAGCGTTTGGTAGTCTTTTCTCTAATAAGCATTTAAATAAACATTTGTGGTTATTTTGTCCTTCATTTTCTTTCAAATTTTCAAAATATACCCTTTGAAAGTACTTTTATTAAATTACTTTTATAAAAACAATTTTGTGAAAGTACTTTTACAAAAATACTTTTATGAAAGTACTTTTATGAAAGCACTTTTATGAAAGTACTTATATGAAAGTACTTGTATGAAAGCACTTTTAAGAAAGTACCCTTATGAAAGCACTTCTATGAAAGTATTTTTATAAAAAGTGCTTTCGTAAATATACCCTTCGAAAGTGCTTTCATAAATAAGCATTTATGATTATTTTGTCCTTCATTTTCTTTCAAAATTTCAAAACATACCCTTTGAAAGTACTTTTATTAAATTACTTTTATAAAAGTACGCTCATAAAAGTACTTTTATAAAAGTGCTTTCGTAAAAGTACATTTATAAAAGTGTTTTTGTAAAAGTACTTTTATAAAAGTGCTTTTGTAAGCGTGCTTTCAAAAAAGTACTTTTATAAAATTACTTTAGGGATCAATTTATAAGTGGTATTTTAAAATTCAACTAGGGATAATTTTGGAAGAAAAAGTTGAATAAGTGCTTATTGTATTAGCACTTAAAAAAAGTTGGACATTTGGGCTTAAAAAATAAGCCCTTGTTTTTAAAATAAGAACTTCTTTCAAGCTTATTTCCCAAATGCCAATATGTGCTTAATGGCACAAATAAGCACTTATTTCTAATCACTCCCAAACATGGCCCAAGTATGCATGGCAGGTCAAGGCCCATTTAGGATTAAATCTCACACCCAAGATGAGGCAACATTAGTAGACCACTAGGTTAGTCACTAAATAAAAACATACATTTCACAGTTATTGGCACACTCAATGTGGGATTTAAAGATTGCTTTACAACACTAGTTTGAGCACATTTGGAGAAATCAAGGAAAATGTTTACATTATAAAGTACTAGCAGGAACATGTGCGGTGCACGGGCTTTATTAAGCGAAAACTAAACAATAGAAATACATAAAAGTATATAATTGTTTTATATTTTAACTTTTTAATAACTAATTTGGTCGAACTCAACCCAAGTTGGTTAGTTTTCTAATATTTTTGATCGGCTTTGGTTCAACAATTTTCCAACCCGAACAAGTTAGGTTAGTTTTGGTTTGGCCATTTGTAAACCGATCTGACCATAGATATATATTAAAATATTATATTTTAAATATAATTTTTTAATACGAGAAAGTGGAAAAATCTCCATATTTCTTAGTCTAAAACATTTTATATCATAAATTTATTTTTTAATAATACCATTGTAATTTATTAAATTTAAATTTATTTTTTAAGCTTAAATCTTTTGAACAAACAAACCAAACTGAAAATAGACCCAAAATGATACAACCTGAGTTGGCGGGTTGTCACTTTTCACTAATGGTCAGTCGGTTTCGAGTGACGAAATCCCGACCTAACTAGGTCAATTTAGTTGGCAAAACAACCTTTAACTGAACTAAACCAATCCTTGAACACTCTTAATTTCGGCTAAATTAATAGTATAATCTTAAATAAATAACAATAGTTTAATCTCCAATAATTATTGAAAATATATAACAAAATTACACAATTATTGAAAATAAATTTATAATGAAAATACAATAGATATCTAATAAAAATACAATTAATACTGAAAATATATTAAATTAGTCAATAAATAGTGTAATCTCAAATAATAGTTTAATCAATAAATTATAAAAAATACATAACCACTATACATAAATTTATAACAAAAATACAATAAATTAAATTTCAAAATTTAAATAATAGTTGTTTAATGTCCAATAATTATTGACAATTTTTTGTTAAAGAACAAAACAAAAATATATTTATAAATAATTATTGAAAACATATTTATCAAAAATTATAATAAATAATTACTAAAAATACAATAAATATTAGTTTTAGTATATATAAATATATAATGGATACAATAAATATACACTACAATTATTTTTTATACTTTTAATTTTTTTTTTAAATTTATTACATACTTTCATTATTTTAACTATTTAAAATTTAGTCATGTTAAATAATTCGTTATTTAAATATTAAAATATTTAAAAATTTTCATTATTTGAATTTTATTTTTTAATTTTATTTCATAATATTAAATATTTCTTTATATAATTATTTATCTATTTTTAATATTTATTTGTTTAAGATATTTAGTTATTGAAATATATAAATGATGTTTGATTTTTTTAATGTTAAATTTTTATTTTATTATATATATATATAGATAGATAGATAGATAGATAGATCGATAGACATATAAGTGAAAAAGAACTTTAATTTTTTGATTATCTAAATGAAGATCGGTTGGTACATAGATGAATAGCATTTTAAGAACTTCAATGAAAAGATACCCCAAACCTTTCTAGCTCTATTATCATTGTAAGAAAAGGATAAAGATTTTATCTTAAACCATGTATAGGAGTGCTTAAAAATAAGTGCTTATTTGGGACAGGACCACACCATTAAACACTTACTGGTGTTTGGGAAATAAGCCCAAAATAAGTGCTTATTTTAAAAATAAGGACTTATTTTTTAAGCCCAAATTTTCAGCATTTTTTAAGTTCTTATACAATAAGTGCTTCTTCAATTTTTTTCTTCTAGAACTATCCCTAGTTGAATTTTAAAATACCACTTGTAAAATTGTCCCTAGTTGAATTTTATAAAAGTACATTCGTAAAAGTGCTTTATTAAATTGCTTTTGTAAAAGCACTTTTATAGTGTAAAAGTACTTTTCATAAAACTGCTTTTGTAAAAGTACTTTCATAAGTGTTATTATAAGTAATTTAATAAAAGTACTTTCATAAGGATATATTTTGAAAATTTGAAAGAAAATGAAGGACAAAATAGTCACAAATGCTTATTTAAGAAAAAAACTACCAAACACCCAATATGAAATAAGTGCTTATTTTTTAAAATAAGTACTTGAAAAAGTTGGGTGCCAAATGCAAATAAGTGCTTATTTGACTAAGCACTTATTCGATAAACATTTATTTTTAACATAAGCACTCCCAAACATGGCTTTAGAAGAGGTGATTTGCAAGGCAGAATGCTAACAGCCTAACATGGGCAATTGAGCAAACAAGGATATGGTTACCTGTTTTGATTAGTCCACGTAACCTAAGGTGGTGTTTGGTAAATCTAAGCTTTGATCTTTGAAAACTGAAAAGCTAATTTTGAGCTTTGAGTAATGAAAATTTGATTCTCTACGGGTGGTGAAGTTGTTTTGATAATTTGAATTTTATCACCATTGAGAAATGACTAATTTACAATTTTATCCTTATGAATACATTTGTTTGATTATTCTAAAACTTGTCAACATTTGAGAAATGAATATAAAAAATTTATTTATTATTGAGTATTTAACTAATTTTTAATTATTAGTTATTAGTTAATAAAGTATAATTTTATTAATGATTTTAACATTTTCATTATTTTAATTAAATGTTAATTGCCTCTATTATTCTTATTATATAATTTAATATGCATTAGTTTTTAAAGTAATGTATTTTACATATTTTTATAATTATTTTATTATTAATTGTTTAATTAATTTATTATTCTTCAATTATTGTGTAATATAATACATTTATTAATAATTTTAATTTTTATTATTTTAAATAATTTTAATAATTGTTACATTCCTTTTTTATTTTTTTACAATTATTTAATATGTAGAATACTACTTTACATATTTATAATTTTTTGTTATTAATTATTCAGTTATTATTTAATATATTATATATTTATTAATAATTTTATTATTTTAAATTAATTTTAATTATGAGGGACTTTGGAATAGAGATTTTTACGTTTAATAAAGGGTAAAAGTGTCTAAAAAGGTAGCATCTGCACTTCTAATCACATTTAAAGGTGTGGCACTGTGGTGATAGTGGAGATGAATTAATAGGATTTTAGAGTTCGTAGGTTAGTTCAGATAGAGTTAATTCCTCCTAAGGATATATTAATGATGTAGCTAAAATTTTATAATTTATACCGGCTTGAAAAGTGTTGGGCCATAAAGCCCAACAGTCCGTCTTAGCCCTTTGTAATTTTAATAAAAAGCTAAACAGATGTGAATGAGTCATGCCTCTTGATATTGATAAAACAAAGTGAAAATTAAAAGATATACTATAAATTGATAATATAAACAAAAGGCAAAGAAAAGGGCGATTTGGTTTTATAATTTTTTTTTTGGTTATTTGACTTGGTTTTCAACTTTTTTTCTTTTTTCAAATTTGAGTTGTATTTCACCCTTGGGAGATGTGCAAATTTTGTACAAGGTGAATATTAGTTGGGTTTGGTTGAACCCGTTGAATTAAGGGTGCAAATGGGGTAACAATTTGAAGAATTTACAATGCTTTGGGCTTGATTGTTCATGCTGGGCTCCTTTAAATTTTAGGGTAAATTGCTGAAACCTCCTCCAAAGTTTCTGGTTGTTGCTGAAACCTCCTTTGAACTTTTTCACATAAACACATAATTGCAAGCAGACCCCCTCTTTTAGAAAATTCTAAAAAGAGGCATGAAAATGTCCAAAATGCCTATGCAGTTACTTTTGGAAAAATTTTGTTTTTCACTTCTTCTATTCATATGAATGAATAACTACCCCAAACCCTTCGAGTCTTTTTCTGAAATTGATTTATTTTCCAATTTTCCCCTTCTTATTAATCACTCAAAGGTAGAGCTGTAACTTCAAATTCTCTTCTTTTTTTTTGTTGTTCATAAAGTTTGTATTGCTTTTTTTCCGTAGAAACCAGCTTCAATAGAACCACACATCTTCATAGCTCTTGGTAGAGAATTCTAACAAAAAAGGATATACTTGCAACTGTATCAGAAAATTCAGAGAAGGTGATTGCAATTACAAAACTTTAGGTGAGGTTTAAGCAATTTACCCTAAAATTTAACAAATGCTCAACTTGAGCCTGACCAAGTTGCCCCCCTATTTGGGATGGTTTACAAATACTAGCATGTTTGAGTTTTATTGACCAGGGGTTGCAAGGGAGTGTTGTGATAGCAGTTGCAGCAGACATGAATTTATTTATTTCACAACAAAACCAATTTATTTTCTGAACTAGGGTGCAAGGAGCAATCTCTGGTTTGGAGTGAACCGATATTTTCTGAACTTTTTTATAATCAATATTTTGAGTTGATTTCAATACAATTTTTATAAAACATGATTTTGGGTCCTAACATTTTAGGATTTCTTGACATTTTCAAAATGAGGAATCAGCCTACTTCTTTTCTCTATGTTATGGATGCAATGTCTTTTTCTCTAGCAAAAGTGGCTTGCTTCTTCACTTAATTGTGAATGGACTAAACATGCTATGGGTATTACGGCTTTAATTAAAATGTAAATGGGTAGAGTGTGATGGATATTTTTGTTAACATAACCATTTTCAATTCTTTAACCAATGGAGGGGTATTACTTTCTTTTATCAATCCTTCCATCACAGAAACAAGAAAAGTAATGCTACATCAGCTTGATCAATAGAGAGGTTTACATCAATTTCGGCCATGAAGCCAAATTATACATACTCCTTTTAGTAAATGTATTTATTAGGTTGGGTAGCTCCATTGAGAAAGATAAAAAAATGGTAAGGTTACAGGTCAATTGATTCAAGTTTGATATGATATTAGAAGTAAGAAAAATACCAAGGCTATGTTTGGATCCTCAATATGTTAAGGTCCTAATGGTATTGCATGTTAAAGTAGTAATTGGTTTTACATGTTTCATTAGTCTTAAGGCTTTTGGCATATTGGTCAAGCATGTAACAAATGGTGTATTAGAGCCTATCACCACATCTTAACTTTAAATCATGGAAAAGGACTACCTTGGAGAAGGGTTATCTAGCTAGAAAAGAATGGAAACTGTCATGGAAAGGGCTTCTTAGAGCAAAGTGGAAGATGCCAACGGGAAAGGCTACTTGCTACAAGAGTGTAAGTTGTTGTGGAAAGGGCTACCTATCACCAGAGTGAGAGCTGTCATGGAGAGAGATACCTACCTCTAGAGTGAGAGTAGCCTAAAGTGAAACTGCCAAGATGTTAGATATGGAAACGAGGTGGTATGTTACAGCCCTAAATGATTTAAAGACACCATTTCCTTGTAGAACTCAACTCAACTGAAACCTACAATCTCATGCAAGAGTACTGTAGGTAAAATGATTCATCTTCATCAAAGGGGCAAGCCATTTTACTCCTTTCATGTTCGATCAATTGGTCTGGTGTTTAATCTTTGCCACTCCCATTGTTATTAATTAGAGAATAAAACCCTATTCAAGGACCTCACTTAATAAACTTTAAGCATAGACAAGCATAGGCCTACCCTACCTTGTGCTGAAATTTAATTAATCATAATGGGCATGATGAGAATTGAGCACTAGACCACTTATTCAAACATTCTCTAATACCATCTCAAATAACTGTTCAACCTAAAAGCTTAAACTATCAAGTGAGGCCCCTGAATAGGCTTTTATTCTCTAACAGCTTCACTTAAGCTTGTATATATTTCCCTACTTTTTCCTTCAAACCAAACACAACTTTAGTGAATCTTACAATAACCATTTTGTAGTATATTTTAAGTCTAATCAAATGTAGCCCAAAAAGAGAAAAAGCATTATTTTTTCTAAGAATTAGTGTAAGCCTTAGTAATAAGGTAAGATCCTTGAGATATATATAGACGAGAGAAAATTTCAGAGTAGTAAACAGGGTCTAGAAAGAGAGAAGGAACTTGGTTTGGGTAGGGAATTAAATCATGTCAAAATCCAGAGAGAACCATCAGATTGGATTGCTCAATTGGATAAAACTGTATAAAGTTCTGGATTTAGTAATGTTCAAGTGTTGAATGCATTTTACTTTCTTAATGCTTTGCTATTTCAAGGCCTCATTATCATCATATGCATTTGTGTGGTTGGAGAAGTTTACTTATAATTGAAAAGCTTTATTGCCTTAGCCTTCATTGCTTGTTTCATTTGGTTCAATACATTTTATGGCAATTATTTGACAAGGCCTAATCCCTTAGAAGTTAAAGTGTTTTTTTTTTTTTAGTTAGAAACCAACGTCTTAGGGCTGAAGTGGATTTCAAGGACCTTCTAGTTTAGTTCACTACCTCCAAAGGTCTTCTTCTTTTCGAAGAAAAATTATATGCTTTCCAAAACTGGTTTTGATATATATAGGGTTACACCAGAGTAGAAACAAACTGAACTGAACCAGTCCCTATTCAATCTAGTGTCTGGTCCAAAACATTGATTTCTACGTATAACTAGAGTTTGTGTTGTCTTTGGTTCTTCTCATAATACTGTGTCAATCATGGCTCCCATGTATTAGGCTAACGTGGTGCATGATAATCGATCCAATATACTAGGGTTCCACGTAGGCCATGGATATCAGTACATTAAGAGCTGTTCTGTAATGTGAATTGTTTTTCTTATTACCGGTTTTAAAAACCAATCCAAACCATCTGATTTAAAAATAGATTATTTTTTTAAAACAAAAATATAAAAAACATGTTCTTGATTGCATATATCTTATTTATTTTGAAAATTAAAACAAAACATTAAAAGCCCCTAAAAATGCAAATTGGCATTCGATTCAGTTCGGAAAGAATACAAATACAAATATGTAAAACGCAAAACCTTATATTTTATATTATTTCGTATGCATTTATACTTTTTTCAAACTTAACTTTCATGTCAAACCAAACCCAACCCAAGGTACGAGAGTACCTCAATCTTAACTTTCATCCAACCTGCCCCACAACCCCAAAGAGTCTAATTAGTCCATCCTTAGAGTAAGTAACCCTATCCCAACCTGCATAATCCCATTCTCATAATCCGCTTGGATCAGGTCAGCCCGATAAAAGTCACCAATCTGGAGCGGGTTGACAATTGACAATTAAGCATGCCGGCCGGGTCAGGAAATTTCAGCCATATTCAGACACAAATAAGGCCAAAATACTGAAATAGTATATACATCCTTAGTCGGCAGATTCCAGTTCATACCTACTGATCATGAATATATATGCTCATTGGGGTAGCCCTGACCTTTGTCCAAACTCCTAACCTAGTGGGCCACATAATTTGCAACGTGTCTGATATCGAGAAGCTTGGAACCGACATGGCTTTAATTGAAAAATTGAAATGTTGCTGCAACAGTAAATGGAAAGATAAGATTACATCAAGTCAAAGAAAGGCCTAGAGATCGACCCAACAACCAACTACATAGTGGGTCATTTGCGAGACACAATTTGTGGTTAATCGCTCGTTCTCACTCAAGTTGTTTATATATATAGGGATATAAGACACCCCTAGTGCACTCACTTCTCAGATCTCATCCTTTCTTCACTAAGTTTGTTTTGAGTGATTTCCCAATAGAATCATGGGTTTGAAGGCCTTCTTACCCTTGGCTGTTGCACTTGTTCTTCTCCTCTCTTCAGTGATGGCAGCTAGCGACTTAACCGATACCAAGATGGAGGAGAAATCACGTAATTAATCTCTCTCTTTCCAACATTTTTGTTTTTTATCGATTATATATACTCACCTTTGCTTCCATAGGGGCTGTAATTCAATTCTCTTTTCTAGTAATATTAATAATTCTTCAGAAAGGTGGTGAGAGCAGATAGTGGGACTCCGTATCTCATTTGGGACTACCCAGTTTATATGCCTACCGAGTCACCATCCACTTCGATATAGGGGGCTCTCTCTCTCTCTCTCTCTTTCTCACACACTGATACCAACTGTACTGTTATTTACTTGCACCCAGAAACTTCATGTTGTATAAACACACAGGTACAGGTAAAAAATCGGAAAAATTAATTACCTTGTGACCCAGGTAAGAGGTAAGACGGATTAATTGATGAAACAGTACTTTAATTGATTGATGTGCTGTAGTAGAAATTGTGTTCTTCAGCTCAAAATCTGTTGAATAATCAGAGTGTAAAATTGTAAAGTTTCTTATTCTTACTATTATCTCCTCCCCTCTCACACATGCAGAGAAGGCAACGCAGACAGGAGAGTTTAAGAACGCCAAATATGGAGGTTATGGTGGGTACCCGGGTGGTGGTTATGGTGGGTACCCTGGTGGAGGATATGGACGGAACCCAGGCGGTGGCTACGGCGGGTATCCAGGTGGTGGCTACGGAGGGGGCTATTGTCAATACGGTTGTTGTGGTGGCGGTGGTTACTATGGAGGAGGAGGAGGTTGCCAACGATGCTGCTCCTACGCCGGAGAAGCTGCGGACACAGTGACTGAAAAGAACAAACCTCACAACTGAACTGATGATCAACTGAGGCCGCAGTATATATAATATATATTACTAGCATGAAGAAATTAATACGAATGAATAAAAGGCAAGAAGTATAGCATGTATGGATGGGGGTATTAGTGTGTCATTGTGTCAATCATCTCTGCTCATGCATGATAAGGGCCACTGTGAACAAGTAGTGTGAACTCGGGGTCTTAGGTTGACATACAACATGGTTCCCACACTTCATATATTCGTCTGTATGTGCAAATGACATGGAGAATGTTGTCTCTTGCAATAAATTATAAAATCTTAGTTCTATGGTTTCTCAACTTTTTCCTTTCAATTAATGCTTTGAATAAAAGAACAAAAAAACGTAGAAGACTGATAGGAACCTCTCATTATAGTATGTATCTTTCATTGGCCGGAAATTTATTTGGACAACTGAAAACATCTAAGTTTTAAGCCTATGGGTGATGATAATCAATGTTGTCAGTTCAACCCGGCCTGTACATCAGATAAGTTCAAATAGGCCATTCAATTCTTGTTTCACTCAATGAGTTCATTCACCTGGCCTAGCATTGACTAAAAATTTCAAATATTTCAGGTGGAGTGCAGTGGCTGGCTTTTTTTTTCATTTCCTGGCTTTCTAAACTCCAACATGTATAATTCAAAGAATTTTGATTTGAGCTGTGGTTGCATTAACAACCTTGAAAAACGAATGACATTCAATAAAAAAAAATAAATAGTTTCCTAATTTTTATGGTGTTTGGCTTAATTTAAAAGACTAAGCCTCAATGGTTGAGATAAATGTGGGTATGTCATAAGGATGACAATTTTTCCCATCCTCGCCAGGTATTTGGCCTCCCCGACCCACCCAACCCAATGGGGTAGAGGATGGAGATTGTCTTGGCAAGGGTAGGAATGACAATTAATTAATATATAATATTATAATGTTAAATTAAGCTTAGGGATAAATGGCCTAGAAACAAGAGGTTTTAAAATAAGTAGAATTAAAAGAGTATATGGCATATAAATTTAGTAATAATAGGAGTGTAAATAAAGGATATAATTAATATTTGAAACCAAGAGATAACTTAATGTGACCATTTTTGTTACCTTGGTTCAATAATTCATAATAAGGGAGAGATTGAGGAGGATGTTACCTAAAGAATTAGAACAAGTTTGACAAAATAGAGGGGTGCATCTGGACTTTGGGTCATACGAGAATTCTACTAAAATTAAAAGGAGAATTTTATAAAACAGTTGCAAGGCCAGTTATATTGTATGGAGCAACGTTAGATGGTCATGAAACATGTTTAGAAAAGTATAAATTTCTTAAACTACCCTTATGGTTTAGCTAATTGACTAAATGTATCTTTACTGTTTGGAAATTAACTAACACTATCTCTACTGTTTCTAACAATCGACTAACTCTACCCTTACCATTAAGATCCGTTAATATTCCATCAAAACTCATTCGCACATGATATATATGTTTTTTTAAAACCCAATTTTACCCTCCACCTCCCTCCCTCTCTCTCTCTCCTTCTTTTTCCTGATGGATTCAGTCCTCTCCCTCCCTCTTTCTCTATTGTTCGTCGCTCTGGTTAGACCGCCACCGACAACTTATTTCCTCTCACCGTCAGAAACCCTGTTGCAGGGCGGTGGTATTCATAAGCTCATAACACTTTTAGTGTTCAGTTGCGGAAAGTAAGCCGTGTTAAGTTGCCAAGCCCAGTCATCTTCCATGACGACCGCTTCGTCCAAAACCCAATTCCTCTCCTTCTAGGGCTAACAATGGCTCTCTTGGTTTGATGAGCATCTGCAACATCAAGAGTAAAAGGCCGTGATTGGTAAAGTTTGAAGAAGAATCCAATCGGAGTCATCCAATTTTTTCCAAATGCAAACAAGAGTTTTGTAGAGGGGGATTTTCATTAACTTCCAATCAAACCCCATAAAGGTTCTTGTTTTTGGAGTTTTTTTTGTTCAGATTTGAAGATTCGGAAGTCACAGATTTTAAATCCATTTTCAGCGGTCTGCTCTCGCTCTTCCAATCGATGGTATTATCCATAGTAGTGGGAGTTCTGTTCTTGCAATGAGTCGATCACATTCAAATGGTAGTGACAATGTGAGCACTGTTTTTTATTGGAACAAAAGAGAGACCTGTGAAGTTAATGGAGTGCTTAATCGGAGTGGTTAAAGTCCACCTCGTTCTTGCCATCTTCTCCTTCATCCTCTGAAGAAAGAAAACCCCCATGAAAAGCATGAATCACCTGATTGTAGAAACCGAAGATTCTTTCTAGAGTTTACTTGAGCTCGCGGCTAACAATGATGTTGAAGGCTTCAAGTGTTCGTTGGAGAGTGATACCTCTTCTATCAATGAGATTAGTGTTTGGTATGTCCGCCAGAAGGGCTCGAAGTAGATAGTCCTTGAGTACAAAACTCCTTCGATGGTTGCTGCAACTTATGGTAGTATTGATGTCTTCAAGCTAATCCTTGCTCTGCCCGAGGCTGATATAAATCATTACTGTGGCCTGGATAAGAGCACTGTTCTCCACCATGCCGACTCTGGTGGATCTGTAAACGTTGTGAATCTGCTTTTGTTGGTTTTTCTATTCGAGAGCAATGGTTTTGATGGTTTTTCTATTGGAGAGTTCAGTTTGCGGGTTTCCACAACCACATCGAATTCAAATTCACCCCCTTTGTCATCATCCCCAGAGAATGGATCTCTGTTGTCTGCCTCAGAATCGACTTCATCTCCCATGATCAAGTCTCTAAAGTCTTCAAGGGATGTTATTCTTTCCCCATTTCTTTGTTTTATTTTGAAAATTTGAAAAAGAATAAAGGGTAAAATTATTTTTTTAATCTTTTTATTAACGGGCGCTAACGGTAAGGAAAGTATTAGTCAATTGTCAGAAACAGTGAGGATAGTGTTAGTCAATTTTTAAATAGTAAGGGTACACTTAATCAATTAGCTAAATCATAAGGGTAGTTTAAGAAATTTATCCTTTAGAAAATGAGTGATAGAAATGCAAATGCTAATATGGATGAGTGAAAAAACTAGAAGGGATAGGGTTATAAATGAAGTTATTCATACAAACTTAGAAATAGTTCCAATAAGTTATAAAATGAGAAAGAACAAACAAAGTTGATTTAGTTACATGCATAAAAGGCCACTTATAACTCTAGTTAGAAGAAGTGATTTGTTACAAGTAGAAGGGGCTAAAAGAGCTAGGGGTAGAACAAAAAAGACACGGGTAAAAATAGACACTAGAGAGATTAGCAAAACAAGATTCATGTAATCAACCCCATATAGTAGGGATAAGGCATGGATGGCCACAATGATATATTATATCATAAATATGATATTATTTATATTATATATCAAAATATATTTAAAATTGTATTTGTATTTTATAAATTTTCTTGATTTTAAATAAATATGTTTTTCAAAAATATTTTTAATTAAAAATTTTAGGGATTTGAGTCCCCACAAGGAATCCATCTCCATTAGGGATCAGAGATGAAGGATAACTTTTATCCCTAACAGAAATCAGGGTCAAAGATAGGGATTTGTTTCAAAGTTGGGGTTGGACATAGAATATGATCCTTGCCCCGAACTCATCCGTTGCCATTCCTAGTCAGCCAATGGTCACGGTCAGCCTGACATTCATAAATTTATCCAGCTCCATTATATATGGAGCCTAGGTTTGCATTTTAATCCCGAATATTGAAAGGGTCGGTTTATGTGAAAACATATTTATCTATGTATATGTATACTAGAACAATTTAAATCTCCTGCCCACAAGAATCCTACCCATGCCTACCCACATGACACTAGATACAGCTGTAGTGTCATGTGGGTAACCGTGGATAAGATTCTTGTGGGCATGAGATCCGAACTCATACTAGACGGTAAGATGCTCCATATGCCCCGGGGGCAATGACTAAATTAGTAAATTCAAGTTTTTGAACGAAGAAGGAAACTGATCCAGTTTGGGGTAAGTTTAATAGTCCCCCTTTCAATTAGGCTATGTTTGGTTTGAAGGAAAAGGTAAAGAAACCCATACAAGATTTGTAAATATTTCCTTACTTTTTCCTTCAAACCAAACATAAGGGTGATTGGCCAATGCAGTGTAAAATCTTCAACTTGAGTATTGACTTGCACATAAGGGTGATCATGGCCGAATGTTGTCTCTGGCTTAGCCTGAAATTTGCAGACCCATGCTGGACCTGGGCCTGAATACAAAACCCAAGCCCAAAACTAAAAATTTGTAAGCTGGGCTGGGTTAGAAATAATTTTCCCTACTTGCACCCCTATAAAGTGCCCTATATAGTAATTAATGGAATGTTTCGCCGTATTTGTTTCATGGTTTTTATTTAAAAAAAAATGTCAAATTTTTGAAAGAGTTGTGAAGCACATTAGTGTGGAGAGAGAAACCATTGGCAGGATGCAATTCTTGTTCTAATTAAGATTTTTGATGCTACTACCCTTTCTTTTTATTGGCCCAGTGCTAGTGTAATTACATTCACATTAGTACAAATGTACGAGAGTATATATGAGAAGAACGCAAGTTCTAGTTTAATTTCATTTTGGATTTATCTTTCTTTGCTTCAGGTTTTATTTTTTTAAAATCGGACCGGATAGAGAATCGTTCTGGGCTCTGGTTCCTGGGTCAAACAGTCCGAACATCTGGTTTGAATAGATGGCCTATTTTGACAAAAAATAAAGAAAATAAAAAAAGATAAAAAACCATTGTCTGAATCGACAATTCAATAGTTTAACCACCTGGATTAGCGATTCACTGATCAAATCAATGATTTTTGACCAAAAGACAGTTGTAGAGTGAAACGAAAATGGTCAGATGACTAATTCCCAATTTTTCCAGTCTGATCTGGTCCGGTTTTGAAAATACTGTTACAAAGAAACAAAATAAGATAAAAACTGAAAGAAAAATAAACCAGAATTTGCAATCCTACACTTTCACATCGATATAAATGAAATTGCACCTCAACAAACAAATAAATTTGCTTATTTGTAGGAATAAAATTTGCAATGTAGGAACAAAAAATAAAGTAAATTTGCTTCTGGTCCCATTCGCTGGCTCTTTTCTCACGCTGAACAGCGTCCAATAGCAGAAGCACCACACTACTGCTTCTGGGTTGTGGCCATCCTTGGACCATGATTAATTATCCCATGGCCGAATACATTGAACTTTTGGGGTTGGACCATCTGATTCCGTGAACTTTTTACTACTCGTTATGTTAGTCTGGTCTAAGTTCAACCATATCCAACCCCCTGATCTGATTTTCAAGACGCTGGTCCTCCCTATACTGTCTTGAAACAGTCACGTAATAAATTAAACACCACGAAGAGTAGGAATATGATCTCTTTTCCTGTTTAAAATCGATCGTCTTCCGAAAATATCCTTCGTGTTCCTTCTTTTTACGTGCAACCGAGCTCTCATATATGGCAGTCTCAATTGCATCACTACAGGCTATAGCTAGCTGTCGATGTAGCATATAGGGGGTGAATTGGTTGTCCAAATTAACCAGACTGAAGAAGCCAGCTGTTAACCCTTAACTTTGCCACCTGTATAGATGTCTCGTTCCCCTCACATTTGGCAGTTTGAATCTCCTGCATGCGCTTCGTTCCAACACATTTTCTCCTACCTGCACTTAAGTTCATCCCGTCTAAGACAAGTGTATGTCCGGTTACATGTGTATCAATTTTCATACTTGCACATGCATAATATGTCGTGTGTGTAGCTTTTAAGGGTCCGTTTGATTTGCAGTTAGAATCAGAGAATCAGAATTGAAATGGAAACTAATTATTCAGAATTAGAATAAGAATCAGAACGGTCCATTCCCTCCACCTATCTGAAATGGGTATTCTTCGGAATTAGAAGGGGAGGAAACTACCATTCCCCCCAAATGGTAAAATACCATTATAGCAAAAATGAAAATGTGATTCGATTGATTCCAAACCACTATTCTTCTGAACCAAACAGACTTAAACTGAATTTCACTTAATTTGGATATGATCCATGGTTTTTAAAACCGATCCAGATACTGAATTGGTTAGGAGTCTAGTTATCGGGTCGAATGGTTTGATCGTTCAAACTGAATGATTGGCCTGTTTTGATAAAAAAAATAAAAAATGATCAAAACCGTTCAAACAGTTTGAAAGATTAACCGGCCAAGTCAACAGTTTTCTAACTAAAATCAACAGTTTTTAAAAAAAATCCAATTTTAAGAAAAAACTAAACCAATTATCTGACCGGTTTCTAATTTTTCGGTCCAACCATCCAATCCGATCCGATTTGAAAACCATGATATGACCAGAAGCTCATAAAAGACTTAGAGATAGAAGTTATAACTATGTTTAAATTAATCAAATTCCTACAATATAATCAGAGCATCTGATATCATTTATTAATTCGTAAGCTCTACCGACATGGGTTTTATTTTTTGAACATAATTAAATAGGTGAAAAGGATAAAGATGCACAATATTCAGACCCAATTACACCGTCAGTTTACACATACACCCGCTATTAATGCTCTCTGTCTCTCTGCTGCTTTGGGTTTATTTATAAATTGGCATGAGATGAAACCAGTAATCTCATCCTTCTTCTACTTCTGCGAGTGTGTTGCAGTGGTTTTCCGTGAGGAAAATGGGTTTTAAGGTTTTCCTTCTTTTTGGTCTTGCACTTGTTCTTCTCTTCTCTGTGGAGGCAGTAACTAGGGACTTGGTTGAGACTTCCAATGAAGAGAAAACACGTGAGTTTCTTTCTTTCCTTTTCTTTTTTTGATTTTCTTTCTCTCTTAATCTCTTCATTTTATTTCGATCATCAAGGAAGCAAAAGACCATATCAATTAACTTGTACAATCCATCTTAGCAGACCATCTGGTTAATGGGATATATTACTTGAACGGCCGGCATTGATGACTGATGGATGTTCACCAGTGGATAAATAACTCTGGTAAACATCTATTATATATTTTTGTGCACTTTGATCTTACATAATATTATCCTCTTACGCATACACAGAGAAGGCAATGGACAAGCACGGTGGATACCCAGGTGGAGGATACCCTTACCCTGGGCATGGAGGATATGGAGGACACCCTGGTGGTGGTGGTGGCTATGGAGGCTATCCAGGTCAGGGAGGATATAGAGGCTACCCACCTGGCCATGGAGGGCGCCCTGGTGGTGGTTATCCAGACCCAGGCCATGGTGGTGGTTATGAAGGAGGGCATTGCCGATTCGGTTGTTGCGGTGGCCGTGGTTACCATGGAGGTTGCAAACGCTGCTGCTCCTACCTTGGCCAAGCTCCTGATTCAGAGATTCAAGGCAAACAGCCTTAGTTGTAACTTATTACTTAGAGCTGTATTTCCTCATCTTTGATGAATAATAAACACTATATATATAGCTAGAAAAAGTAATATTATAGAATATAAGCAGCAAGCATGTTTTCCACTGCGGAACCTATATATATATGCCAACAGAAAGTACTGTTTTAGTGCATGCAATTTAACAATGCTGGTTCCTAGTTCCTACAACTATTGATGGAATGCTGGTTTTCTATAATATATGTTTGGCATCGATGCTGTAGTGTGTGGGTTGGAAGCAAAACTGTGTTTTTTTGTTTGGAAACGTTTCTGTTAGGTAGAACATTTCTAATTAGAGCAGAGCAACAATAACGCTTTCTGTTTGGTATCAATTCTTTAAGAAACGTTTTTACCACTAAGACCTATTATCTAGTGTCACATTATGTTTCTGTTATTGCTACTTCATGTTTTTAATGATCTGCAGATCTAGAAAATGCCAAATTCGATGTTGTTCGAAGTCATTGCTACTTCATAATCTAGAAAATGCTAAATTCGATGTTGTTCTAAGTCATATATATTTGATTTTCAAAATGTGAATTAGAACACTATTTTTTATGAAAAAACGGTTTTTTTAATGTGAACACTATTTTTTATGAGCACTATTTCTTAGAGCACTGTTTTTTCAATGTGAATGGAGATTTTTTTTCAACTAAAGGGTTTAGCTTATGTTGCCAAACTTGTGTCAACTAAGTAAATATATATTATGCAACAAAAAAATATGTATTGCATAAAAAACATATCTAATCATAAGATTACTAAGTATTAAAAACAAAGATTGTTGATTCATTATAATATTTTCGATTGGTTTTGGCTTATCTATTAATTTTCGATCGATTTTGGTTCATTTATTATGTTTATTTGAGATTTAGGTTAAGTTTTGGTTTGGTCATTTGTAAATCGACCAAAATTGATTCAATCCAATTACAAATATATGTTAATATATTTTATAATTTATTTAGTATGAGAAATTGAGAAAATTCCTATATTTTCTAGTTTAAAATATTTTATATTGTAAATTTATTTTTTAATAATACTGTATATTTATTTTTAAATTTAATTTTTTTTAATCGATTAATCAAACCAAAAATCGATCCAAATTGATATAATTTTAGCTGATTTTCAATAATAATAAGATAAATTTTTATTGGTTCAATTGGTCAAACAACTTACAAAACCATACTGACCTATGAATGGGATACCGGATCAGACCTGACTGAATGAGATACTGGATACAAAATGCATCTGACTCGCCTACAAGTAATATATTTATAGGCTCAATTTAGAAAGAGTATAAATACATAGAAAATAATACAAGGTTAGGTTTTGCATTCCACATATTTGGATTTGATGTTCTTCCAAAGTAAGCCATAAGGATTGCGTTTGCCATGGGTTGGCTAACTTGAACCTCACTCGATTGAAACCTGTTTAAGGATGACTTTGGCCTCTCTTTATCAAAAGAACAATAATATTGTACAAATAAAGACCAAGAACAATTTAAACTGATGGCAACCCAGCCCAAATTAAAGGATAAGATTTTTTGCAAGGGAAAAAACTGATGATAGGCGTATGGGATGGTGATGATAAACCTTTAGGTTGAATGGTTCCTTGAGAACCTAAACCTTCCAATGTCCTCACCCAAGTATTACCTCACCTGACTTAAGAACATATAACTTTCAAACCTGTCACTATCCAATAGGTTTCTACCCAATACCAACCCAAACCCATCCACCCACATCCTTTTAATTGTATTTTTAATAACAGTTGGAATTTGGTTTTATAGGTTCCAAAGTGTCACTTACTTTATGGTGAAAGAAAAAAAAACCAAAAATAATATGAAAAGAAATATTATTCTTGTAGTTACTACAAGAATACTCTATATGTGTATAGGAGTATCATGATCTGATGGGTTTAGCCATATACGTAAATCTAATTTAAATTAGAGTGTCAAAACCCTAACCCCACTTGAACAAACCTAATCCACGAGGGTGGTCCCTGTCCCCTGGTAGCAACGATATCTTATTCGAATTTCAAGGTCTCCCCTAAAAACAGCTAGAGAACTTATCAACTGACCTAATTGGTTATTTATGGAGCTAGCTCTAGATGGTACAGCTTTGAAATCCTGTCATGTGATCTTGCCATGTGGCTACTAATGAGGTGGTAATTGAAATTGGGTTCACTATTTTCCCATGGACGGAAGGAATTTCAGCTACATGTCAAAGATACCAATCAATCCTTTGACAAGACTTTTAGACATTGCCTCATCCCTTCGCCAGCAGTGTAGGGAGAATTCAAATCAGCCCCCCACAACATCCCACAAGCACATCTTCACTGTGTATTAAGAGCATCTCTGGATGATAATATCATCATTTATGAGATTATCATCGAAAGATGTTCTCAATACACGACAAGAATGTGTTATGGGAACAATCTTGTGGGGGGCTGATTTGGTTTCGTGTAAGGATGGTGTTATTCGAAATGCTCCATTATTCCATGACTTGTGCCTGGTCACTGTAATTAACTTGCCACGTATATCTCATATTACCCCTATTGGTGTTGCTCGAAATAAAGTTAAGGATAACTTACGCACTGCCACAGTGTCACTATGTACTTTGAAGATAGTAACAATTAGAAATCTAATATTTCCCTCTAAAATCTAATAAAAATTAGAAATGATTTTTTGCAAGACTTTGAATTTGAGTTGGATCGATTTTCTAATGTCTCTAATATCTGAAAATTTGAAATTTACTATTTTATCCCTATAAATGGACTGTTCCATAATATGAAAAAATAATAAAAATAAAGTTAATAATAGTAATAATAATATTATTAAACATATTAATAACAATTATTATTTATTTAAATAAATAATATTTTATCACCTCTGAAATGTGTTTGAAATCGGTTAGATATGAGACCATGTCTAATTGCATTCAGACACTTTTTTCCTCTAATCAGAGGTTAGAGGTTAGACACGTGAGACCATTCGGTGTTATCAAATATCACCTTTAACTCCCTCAACTTTCATTTGTGACAAAAGTTCACATTGAATTTTTATATTCCAACACCTTTCCCTTCTATTAGCACTTCATTAGTTGACTTCATAAAAGATTCCCATGTGACTGTCATACACATGTTTAATATTTATAAAACCCTGAATTGCTCTTATATTATTTTTTGAGATCATTTTATAAAAAATTGATAAAATACAATGAAAAAATCGAAAGTAATGGAAAAGTAGAAATTGTAAAAACATAGGAAGTGCAGCAAAAGAAAAAATACAATAAACACTAAAAATTGCCAAAAAAAAACAGAAAACTACAAATAAAACAAGAGATACCATTTTTTAACATGCCTGATTTGATATTTTCTTTCCTTAATCCATCAAACATGGAATAAACATTTTAGTAATTTCACCTTTACTGTCAAGCCCGTTAATGTTGCAGGGGCAAAGTGCTGGTATCCCAAAGTTCAGGCTGCAACTTCTGTTGCAAATGAAAATTTAGGGGCTAAGTGTCACTCCACCAGTTCGGCTTTGATGCTCACACCATGCACGGTTGCAAGAAATCGGCTTGAGTGCACTCTTCGTGAGGATTGAATGTCTGAATCCCATCTCCATTCTACTGTACCCACAGGACACTACAGTCGCACATCAAAAGACATCTCCCGTGAATTACACGTGGAGACTTAACGTCTTGTGGGTAGGGTGCCAGTAGCATATCCGGACTCGTCGATAAATGATATATTATATCTAATTCAGAGCCAACAGACGATACACCCTGCCGGATTTGTCTCGTAGTCACCATTATTGTCCTCTCTCTCCACAGGGGATACCATTAATGGTTCTTCTCATCTCTTCAAGTTTCCATGGTGGCAGCTGACAACAGAAGACTATAGAAGAGAAAACTGTAGTCTTTATGTTATTCATTGGCTGTGTTTGATTGCAATGCAAGTATTGATGCAAAAATGGTAGTGCAAATGATTTGAGTATAAATTTTGATTTATTTTTGTTTTAAAATTTAGCTTATTTTGTTTAATTGCAGTATAAATAAAATGAATTAAGACATGAAACAGAATAAAGTAAAATTCAAAATAAAATTTACATTTTTTACATTTACTTCTCCCATGCATTTGTACTAATGCAAATAAATTTATACGGCAACCAAACACAGCCTTACTATCTTTTAAGAAGCAATGAAGTAGGCCAGTACATCCCCCTTTTACTCTAACATCAAGTGCATGCAGCAGATGTAGGGCCAGTGTAGCCCGTTGGTGATGCAATACAAGACCAGATGACCATCACATCACACAAGACAAGTTAATTACTGCAGTTAATGACAACATTGAATTTGTTCATAAATAGGCAGGGAAGGAGTCAGAAATCTTTTGTGAATGGAGCAAAACCTGAAGTGAAATGAGGAGGGGGGAATAAGTATGGATGGGCCCATAGGGGATCAACCATTGGGGCGGAGAGTTTGGGAGGGAGTTAATTTACATGGAAAGCTTTATTTTCAAGTAAAGAATTCTGGACCATAGGGGGGGGCATGGCTCCCCTGGTCCCCCGGCTCCGCCCCTGTAAATAGGGATAAGATGGCACCAGTATTAGTCTCTTCATCTTTAGCTGGTTTCTTCTTTCCCCCCTTTTTCAACTGGTTCCACTAGCTTCTTACGCAAAGAAAATGGGTTCAAAGATTTGCCTGCCTTTGAGTCTTTTACTGGTTTTTCTTCTCATCTCGTTGACGGTGGCAGCTAAGAGGTCTGATAAGGTGATCATAGAACCAAAATCTGGTACGTCATGGGTTGGCCTATTTGGCTTACATATTTAAAATTGTTGTCGTTGTTGTTTATCATAGTGGGTAAGAAATTTTAATTAATTGTTGTTGTTGTTTATAAATTTTAATTAATTATTTATTTAATTATAACATCATGGATTGACCTATTTGACTTACATGTTTATAAACCAACTACCCGCCACCCCAACAAAAAAGTAATTTCATTTGTAGTCGATTTTAAATTTTGTATTCTGTTTTTATCATTAATAAAAATAAGTTTTGTGTATTACAACAAATATATGATATTGGATCATTGTCCAAAGTTTATAATTTTTTGTTTTAAAACTATTATTATTTTATTATGACATCATGGATTGATTGGTCCAATTGCTCTAGATGGTTGAACCATTGACCTCTTGAGCAGGAATATTGTTTTGCTTCTTGGTCAATTTTAAATTTTATCTTTTCTTCCACTAATAAATATACTTCTTATTCATCATACTTATTTTTCATTAGCATAATGAATATATAACATTAGAGATATGCGATTTTTTTTTATTTTTCTGTATTTTTACATTTTATCTATTTTTAAATTTTTATTATTTAATTATGGCATCATTGGCTAACCCATTTCACCTAAATAGTTGAATTGAGGAGGGAAGAACTGGTTTTTTATATTACATCTCAAAATATTTATTTTTATAAAGTAATTCATGTTGTGGATTTAATTAATAGAATTTAATGATTAGAAACAAATATAACTTAAATATAGGGTTTAATGAGAGAATGAGAATCAATACCTTAGTATGAAACTTAATGAGGGAGAGGGGGAGAATGGTTTCATTTCTAATTGGTTTTAAATTTTATACTCCATTTCCATAATTAATAAAAAATTTCTTATTTATCATACATTTTCTTGTTTAATGTGATGAATATATAATAATAAATATAGTCCAAAAATTATTTAATTTCATTATCTTTTATATTTTATTTATTTTTTGAATTTTATTGTTTAATTGTGGCATCATGGGTTGGCCCATTTGATCAATATGGTTTAATTTCTTACCACCACCTAGATGAAAATACTATTTTGTTTTTGGGATGATTTTAAAAATATAAGTTTTTATACCATTAGAATTATTATGTATGGATTTAATTAGTTGAATTTAGTGATGAGAAAAAACAAAAATGCTTTAAATATATCATTCAATAGGAGAGAATGGGAGTTAATATTTAATACTTTAAAGATGAGATTTAATGAAAGGGAATTGAATGCATTAAATGTATTTAAATTACATTTTCTGTCCTTACAATAAAAACATGTCATATTTCAAAGAGAGGGCCATTTTAGTAAAAAAAATCTAGAAACCTTATCCGATCGTACTTTTTATAGTAGTATAGATATATTTTATTTATAGGAAGAAAGTGGGTTGGGCCCATTGGAAATAGAAGACTAGGCCCAACCTAAGTGATTTCTTTTCTTTTCTTTTCTTCTCTTGTTCCAGTGATATATCTTATTTCTTGCTTGCAAAAGAGTCTTTACATATGCAAATTCATTTCCTAAATAAAGCCATTTACCGGAACATGTTTGTGGCATTCACCATTGTCTAGAACTGTTTTTCAAAACAAAAACAACTGTCACGTCATGAAATTCATATTGAGGGTGTTTGGTTCCGTGGGTGTTTATCCAATAAACACTGCCACATGGGCACCACTTCAGCAGTTTTCCTCTCATGCTCTTCCATTTGGGGAAGTTATTTTTTAAAGCTTCCTCAAACGGTTAGGCATTTTTTCACTGTTACGCTGATGTAGTGCCTAGTGGTGTCTAATTGTCATAAATGGTTGTAATTATTACCTTTCTCGGTTTTACAAGCAAATAAAGTACAATCGTTGAATGAAAAAGTTCAAACTGAACCGAACACATACATTGTTTTTAGTAGTATGGCAATTTTATTTTTGTTTCAAAGAACGAAATCATAAATATTGGCAATGACAATTAGGTCTGTCAATAGACTCCGAATCTGATTTGGATTTTAGAACTTGCATCCAATTAATAATTGGACTGAATGGGGTTATTCGGTTAAAATCTAAAACTGATAAAAATATTATTTTATATATATGTATAATATAATTATATATTATATATAATAATATAAAGTTTATAATTGATAAATTTAATACATTATATATATATATTTATTATACACATATTAGTTAAAAACATTTCTAAAATTTTTTAATTTCGATCATTTTAAACATAAGATGATTGTGGATTAAATCCAAATCTGATCCAAAATCAAACATGATGCAAATCAAATGCAGATGTGGATGCAACTGAATCACATTCAAACCCAATCTATTTACAACCATAATGGCAAACAGATCCAGGATAAGGGGCTATATATAGTTTGAAGAAGTAGGGACTTTCCAGTAGTTGGTCTTGACTATGTAAAAATTTTGGAAGGGCCTTAGACATTTTTATTTACTTATTTATTTTTGCACAAAATGACCATTTTTAAATTCCAACTGACATTTTTGCACTTGTCACCCTAATATTTTGCCATCATACCAAGCAGTGGCTCCTTGACAGGAATCAACTAGATTTAGATACGAATAAAGCCTTAATACCACATTTGTCAGCCCAAGATTTTACAATAATCCATCAAATATAGGACATAAATGGAGTGATGGATCCTAAACCCATTGATCTGTGTATGAGTATGTTTAACACTTTGACATTGCATGACATGATCTTTTTTCCACTTGCAGAGAAGGCAGCAAAGACTTATGGAATCAGTGATGCCAAATATGGAGATTACGGTGGAGGATTTAGTGGATACCCGGCTGGTGGGTATGGTGGATACCCAGGACGTGGAGAGTTTGGTGGATACCTGGGCGGGGGCTACGGTGGATACCCGAGAGTACCCAGGTGGATATCCATATCCGGGACGTGGAGGATATGGAGAGTACCCAGGTGGTGGGTACCCGGGCAGCGGCGGGTTCGGAGGGGACTACTGTCGATTTGGTTGTTGCGGTGGCCGTGGATACTTCGGAGGGGGTTGTGAACGCTGCTGCTCGTATCATGGCGAGGCTCCTGATACGAAGAATAGAGGAAAACTTCACAAATAAAACTAATAAAACTTTATGTTAGTGCGGGGAAGTATGAAAAAATTAGAATTATGCATGTGCTATTATGCGCTCAACTCAATTTTTTTCTTTTTTTTGTTGAAACAAATTTACGTTGATGAAGGTTGTCAAATGTCAACAAAAATAAATGGATATGAACGCTAGATTGATTGTGCACATGTAAATAAACAGATATGTTTATGCAATTTAGATCCAGATTCCGTTAGTGCAAAGCTTGTTCGAACACCCATTATAGCCTTGCATTGGGAATATCTCCTTATCAAATAAAATACAGAAGTGAGGAGATGTTTCTGATGCAAGACTGTAAAGACTGTTCGAATGGGCCTTGCACTGACTGAAGCCAATTTCTAACTGAACGCAATGGCTATGTAGTGTTGGGGTCCACATATTGCAGGCACCGACCGAAGCCGATCTCTAATTGAATGCAATAGCTATGCAAGGCTGTAAATACATTGCAGCCCACTGCATAATTCTGGAATTACTGCCCCCATAGTCTACTAGTAGCCCCCCATAAATCACATCATACCCATGGATTTGACATCAATCTACGGTCAGGATTCATCTCACCTGTACTGTAGGGTTAAGAATTCTGACTTGGGCTGAGCAGTCATTCTCCCTTTATTTTATACTGGTGTGGTGTGGGGTGTTATTATTGATTCCACAACCCAATCAACTAACCTGTGTTTTGGGACAAATGGTCTCTTCTTTTCAGAGCTTTGGCATCTTGTGTAATAGTTTTCCACCATACCATTGGACCATCTGAATGTTTTTAAAATTGGACCGGACAGGGAACTGTTCTGGGTCCAGTTCCCAGGTTGAATGGTGTTTGACCGTCTGGTCCAAATGGATGGCTTCTTTGACAAAAAAATAAAAAATTTAAAAAACCCAAAAAACAACCAAAAACTGTTTTTAGGTTGAACGGTTCAACGATTCGACCACCTGGGTCAATGATCAGTTCCCAATTTTTGGCCAAATAATGATTTTGAGGTAAAACAAAACCGATTAAATGATCAGTTCCCAATTTTTCTAGTCGACTGCCCGGTCCAGTTTTGAAAACATTGATCTGAATTAGACCTGTTCATGGGCCGGGCTCGGGCCAGGCTCGAGTTGGGCTTTTAGTCCCCATTAATGAAAATATGCTAGGCCCGAGCCCGGGCATGATAAAAAGCTCGAAGCCTGAGCCCGACCTAATAAATTTCGCAGAGAGAGAGAGAGAGAGAGAGAACTCATCGTCGCTACCGGAGTTATTGCACTGGTGAACGTTCGCTGCCTCACTGTGGAGTGTGGAGGTTGGAGAAGAAGGGTTCGACTGGAAAAAGAAGAGGGAAAGAGGGAAAGAGGCAAAGAGATAATAAAAAGATGGGGCTATTCGATTAGGGTTTTTTAGGTTTAGGTTTAGGTCGGGCTGGGCTATTTTGACAAAACCCAAGCCCGACTCGAATTTATTGTGGACCAGCCTTTTAGGCCCGAGTTTAAGCCCGCGGGCCTATAACCATGTTCAAGCCCGTCCGGGGGCCGAGCAGCCCGTTGGGCCACCTAGCCCATAAACAGGTCTAATCTGAATGATATAAACGGAGACAACTTCATCTTGTTTCATGCCTCACTTCCAAACAAATAATTGTCCTCCCACCTTCTCTATTATATATAAGTTGGGACCTACACCATTTTACTTCCCACATTACTTTTTACAAAGAAATAAGATCATCAACACTGAAGCAAAAGTAAATTAGAAGTTATTAGTTTTATACTCCAATGCATTTATATCGGTGTAAATGAAATTTGCACTATAATTGAACATAGTATCCTATTGATAGTGTTTAAGTAGTTGAATCGAATTTGTATATAACCTGATTCAATTTGATAAATATCCAAATTCAACCAATTATTTAATTTGTATACATAATACATAAAATAATTAAACATTTTATATAAGTTATATATATTTATAATATTTAAATTATATAAATAATTCATATACTTTATATAAATAAAACATTTATCTTATATATATTTATTAATTACTTAAAATAATTAATTTGTTTATATCTACTTTGGATATTGCCTGATTCGATTCAAGTTTGATTCATTTACATCCCTAATGATACCCAAAAGGCTTTTATTAATAAAAAAACCTCGCAAATTTTGATAAACACCACCTAATTGGTTACCACTTTCGTTTGGTAGCAAGTTATTTACCTAAGTAAATGCATTTACCTAGGAAAGTGTTACCTAGTCAAGTACATTTAGGCCAATGTTTGGGAGTCATTAAAAATAGTTCTTATTTAAAATAAGTGCTTATTTGGGCCATTAAGAACTTATTGGTATTTGGGAAATAAGCCCCAAATAAGTGCTTATTTTAAAAATAAGGGCTTATTTTTTAAGCCCAAATTTCCGGTTTTTTTTAAGTGCTTATACAATAAGCATTTATTCAATTTTGTTCTTCCAAAATTATCTCTTGTTGAATTTTAAAATACCACTTGTAAAATTATCCCTAATTAAATTTTATAAAAGTATTTTTATGAAAGCACTTTTACGAAAGCACTTTTATAAAAGTACTTTATGAAAACACTTTTAAGAACAAACTTTTATGTGAGCATTTTTACAAAAACACTTTTATAAAAGTACTTTTACAAAAAGCACTTTTATGGAAGTGCTTTCATAACTTTTACAAAAGCACTTTTATGAAAGTACTTTTATGAAAGCACTTTTGTGAAAGCACGTTTATGATAGTGCTTTTATGAAAGCACTTTTATGAAAACACTTTTACAAAAGTACTTTTACGGAAGTACTTTTATAGAAGTACTTTTATGAAAGCACTTTATGAAAGTACTTCTACGAAAATTATTTTATGAAAGCACTTATAAAAGTACTTTTACGAAAGTACTTTTATGAAAGAACTTTTACGAAAGTACTTTTACAAAAGCACTTTTATGAAAGTACTTTTACAAAAGCACTTTTACGAAAATACTTTTACGAAAGTACTTTTACGGAAATACATTTACAAAAGCACTTTTAGAAAGTTCTTTTGTAAAAATGCTTTCATAAAACTACTTTCTTATTTATAAAAGTGTTTTTATAAAAATGCTTTCATAAAAATACTTTCTTAAAAGTGCTTTCAAACATATTTTGAAAAATTGAAAGAAAATGAATGACAAAATATTTACAAATGGTCAGAGGGTTGGTTTTATTTTTATTAGTTTTTCTTTCTTAACATTTGGTTCACGGGGTTGGTTTAAGGCCCGTCAACCCCCTGAAATGGGTGGGACCCCGAAGGGCACATCAGAAATGTCATAATATGATACATATCGGCCAATACGCCCCAATACACCATAAAATTAAAATCCTTTGTCACTGGCTATAACTGAGCCTTAGACAACTAGCAAGCATTCATAACCATTCATAAAAGGATATTTGAACATGAAAGTAGGTTGGATCAGAGTGGAGAAAGATCCACATTGGAATTGGATCTAACTTGGAGCGGTAGCCTGGTAGGAATCCTCAAGTTTTCACTATATCACATTTAAAGACTTGTTGAGGTCAACCTAGAATTAGTTTCCATACATGTAATGCCTTGAATTTGAAAATTCTACAAGTTGACTATGAGGAGCACCATTAAGGAGATCTGCTAACATTATCATTGCACATTGTAAGACTGACTTGGAGAGAGATTGAGTAAAAGCTGAGCTTTTATTAGGACTATATTTTGGGTCATCCACTTACATATGGTCTTTCAAATCATAGGCATGTTCTAGTCTTCATTCTATTGATGCCAAGGAACTTGTTGCGGATAAGAAACGTTTTTTTTATTTTTTTATTTTCTTATTTTCTTTCTTTTGTTTTTTCCTATTTCTTTTATTTTTTATTGTTTGCTTTTTTCCTTATAATGCAAGAATGTGTTTAATTAGGCCCCATTTGGTTTGCAGGAATATGGGTCTGGAAATGGGTTATTCTGATTCCAGCTGTTTAGTTAGAGAGAATTAGAATCTCACTCTCATTCTTGCTGGGATGGCATTCTCCCATTTGAGGGAATGGCCATTCCTTGCCCCTTCCTTGAGAATAAAATCTCCTTCTGCTGATTCTAATTCTCAATCCCACTTTTGTCTGAACCAAACAGACTATAGAAATACGTCATTCCTATTCCAAAAAAAAATTCCAATTTCGATTATAAACCAAACAGACCCTTAAAGGACATGCTACTCCAATATTATAGAGGATGCATGCTAGAAGAATAACGTAAGAATTATTGGAAGGATGTCATACATGCAGTCCTATAAAGAATTTAGGAACAAAAGAACATGAAAATTGAGACCCTGGGCATGGCATGGATGCCCTTATGCAAAGTTTTGAAAATAACTTTTATATATGTTGTGGTAATAAGAGGGGGCTCGGATTTGCTGCGCACCAGTTGTTCCCCACATCCCTATCCCACGAGACATTACAGCTGCGTATTGCGTATATCTCCCTGGCGATGGTACTCTATTGTTATAAATGTGGGAATAATTTATAAATGGTACTCTAGGAATTCTCTACTCTCTATAACCGAGCAATAGCCCTCGCCCATATTTTAATTAGCATTCTTCCAACCATAAATTATAAAGTTGATATATGTCTTTGGTATATTTAATTTTTAGTTGTGGTAGGTTTGAAATTGTATCTATTTGCATGTAATGAAATATTTTAAGATGTCTTCTACTCTCTTTTTGTTTTACTGAATTTTATTCTTAACTTTTATAAATTATTATTGCCTCTTGATTATAGTTTACTTTAAGGAAAATTGCAAATTAGTATCCTGTATTTTAGGTCTAGTTTTATTTTGGTCCCCAAACTTTAAAATGTGTTAACTTAGTATCTACCATTAACTAATCGTTAGTTATGTGTATCACATTACATCATGTGTGACTTAAAACTTTAGAAATGTCAAAATTACCCTTTAAAATAAAACAATGTTCACCATTACACCCGAAGGACATTTGTGTCTTTTCATATGTCACTTAACAATTGGTTAATGGTAGGTGTTAAGTTGGCATGTTTTAAGTTTAGGTACTGGATTGACACGTTTTGAAGTCCATGGACCAAGGTAAGACTAGACTCAAAGTATATGATACTAATTTGCAATTTTCCCTTTAGTTTACTGTGAAGAGGTTTAGTAAAATAAACTACTCTTATGAATAAATAACTTTGAAATATATCCTCTTCATCACTTTTAGTAAAATAAATATATTCCTTAGTAAAACACACCCTCTTCATCACACACCTTGCACAAGGAATATATTTTACTGTCAAGAGATTTAGTAAAATAAACCCCTAAATTTTGATATAATTTTAATTTTGTGAAATTAAATAATAATAAGATTTTTGTGACCTTCCTGACTCGACCCAATTATACAGGACATTTGGCCTGTTTCCGAGTTACATATTCTAATTTCTGAGGTTGGGCTGGGTTCATTGGATTGAGGCTCGAACTAGATTGAAGTGCCACCAATGCCCCGCACCCGCACCTCAACCTGAATCAACCTGATCTGAATTGCACCCGTAGTTAGATGTGGCCATGCGTTAGGTTTAGCACCTATTATAAGGAGTCTGGATATGCTCCTCATATAGCATGCCTTATATCGATTTCATAGCGTGTCTTGACTGCACATCAGGAATATCTTCCGTATTTGTATTTATTATTTATGGGAAAATGTACCCAATACAAGATGAGATGGGGCTGTGAAATCGGTATGAGGTGCGCTCTATGAGGAGCAGATCCCTTTACAATATAAGGGCTGTAGCCTGGGCCCAGACACTGGACCTCAAAGACAAGTCTAGGTCTGGGCCAGGTTTTGGCACATGTTTTCAAATCAGGTCGGGTCAGAAATATTGGACCGAAGCCCATCGTCCAAATTTCTGGGCCTGAATTGCTATGAGCACAAAACCCAAGCTGCTTGGAAATTTACAGTCCAAGGCGGGTTAGAAATGGTCCAGCCCATTATCTCTTAAAAGCAAAAGCTCCCTGTAAAGTGTTTGCAGGGTTTTTGCTTTTCAGGATATGAAATGATCACCACCACCCATAGTCCAAATCCAATGTCATGATCGGGTTGTATTGGGTAGGGACGAGCATTATTCGTTTAAAATGGAAAAATTTGGTTTTGTTTTTTTTGGTTCTTTTTTTTTTTTTAATTTTATAAAATTTCAGTTGTCAGGTTTGGGAATTGGGTTAATAAAAAAACCGAATTAACTGAACTTTATTATCTATATATATTAACATATAATATATATTATATTGGATTATATTATATATTTCAATATATAATTTATTATATGTGTTGTATAATATATACTTTTTAATATATATAGTGTTAAAATTCGATTTTAACCAAAATAATCGAAAACAAATAAAAAATTTCGATTTTGTTTTTTCAATATTTCAATTTTGATTCAATTTTTCATTTAAAATTTTAGTTTATTCAATTTGATTTTTAACTAAATAAACCGTTTGTTCACCCCTAGAACTGGGGTTGAACACTTAAACCGGACCTGACCCGATATGCAAATCTATCGGGGAGTGACCCGATTCATTTTCTACGGTAGGACCAATTAAACAATGGATCATATAGTTCCATAATACTTGACTGGACCAATTAAACAATGGATCATATCGTCCCATAATACTTGACTGGTTATCACTTCTAGTCAAGTGTGTCCAACTTGCCTACTTGGTATTGCTCTTCTCAAGAGAAGCTATAAAACCGGGTCCAAACCCGTGAACATCCAGATCTGCTATTAGTGGACCTCATACAATATTCCAATCAGATGATATACATCGATCCAACCCGATCACAATGTTATTTGGGCGATTGGTCCGTGACGCGTGGGTGGTTCACGGCTTGGGGTGAACAAAAAAAAACCCGAAGGTATCAAATTGGTTTCGGCTAATCAACATAAAAAACTGGTGATTAATCGAACCGACTGGTATACATATATTTCTATATATGTCTATATATTTATGTATTATATATATACATTATATATAGTATAAATTAATAAATATGTATTATATATAAATATATATTTATAATATATTATATATTATTTAAAATATAATTTTATATATTTATAATTTTTGTTATATATATTTTTATAATATTATTATAAAAACTAAAAAACCAAAAAACGGATGAATGATGGTTAACTGAATCAATCAACTGATTAACCGATTGATTTCGATTCAATTCCAATTGCTGGTTTTCCAAAAACCGATACTACCGATTCGGTTAAAAAAGACCCACGATCCGATTAACCGAACCGTGAGCACCCCTGAGTCACGGCCTTAGCAGCTCTCATCAACATCGCATTTCTCAAATCCGGGTCCCGATCCTTCTGTTCTGGGGATCGCGTGTCGCGACTCGCGACTCGCCAATGGGGACCGAATATGAGATCAAATTACAGGACATGGCGCTCTGTACACCACAAGAGAGGGCGGTGGGCCCAATATCTCTTCCAGCCAATGAACTCTCTTCCTCCGATATCCATAAATTTAGAAAAATCCGTTAAAACCCCCATAGGCCATACGAAATAGCGATTTTTGATATTTCATTTAAAAAATTTCAATTTCCGTTCTAGCTTTCACCGCCTTCCAAGTGGCTACAACTCTTCTCCACTCAAGTCTCAACTGACGTTCTCTCTATCTCTCTCAAAGGTACGCCTTAACACATTTCCATAGTTTTCCTGTATTAGTTATTCAGTTTGTTCGTTCGATCTTCTTGCCTTCGTGTTTCTGCTAATTTTTTCTTATTTTCTTTGAGTTGTTGAATTGAAATCTTTCGGTCTGAAGAATCTACCGCAATCTCATGTTAGAGAATGTTATATAGGAATTACAAGCTCGAGCTTACATCCAAGTATTCTAGTTTTGGTGGTTTATTGCTTTTGGTTATGTTGGGTTCTTTCCAAATTAATCGGAAAACCACAAATAAGAAGAAACATAAATTGGAAGTGAAACATGCTGCTGTGTTTGCCAAATATGTCAATATTTATCAACAGATTGACAGTGATTAAAATAGCATATTGTTTCTGCTTATTGGACCATCCCATTTCCTTTCCATAGAGTACTTTGAGTTGATTATCCTTCCAAAATCCAAATGATATAGAAGATGGTAATTAAATATATGTTCTGCTCATAAAAGCTTTTATAGGTTAGGGTACTTATGGATAAATCTTTTATAAATAATCAATATGTGCTACTTGTAAATTTTTTAGCAACATACATTGTGAGACATTGGTAAAGGCACACTCCATTGCTATATTTTTGATTTTTCGGATGTTATGAGATTCTATAACTTTATTCCTTGAAGGTTCCACCATAATGCTTCAATGCAGAAACCTTATTTTTCTTCCTTGCAGTTACCATATCAATATCTAAAAAGGCCATTCCCTGATGTTGTTCCCAGCTATCTGGGTTTTGGGAGGGGTAGACTGGTTAAGGACCTAACCTTTGGCATTTTTGTTTATCTTTCTTTTTTCTTGCACTAAGTGGCTGCTCTCAGACTTGTCAGCTTTAGATTTTACCATTACACCAAGCATTGGCCTCTAATCACCATATGTTTATCTATATACTAAAAATGGAATCAAGAAAGGAACAAATATGGAAACTGAGTAATGTAGCCCTATTGAACCAGATGGAACATCAGGAATTGTTGAAATAGCTATTGCTCCGGACCTTCTATTTGATGGTTCTCTGTTAACATCTCAAAAGTGAGAATTACAAAGAACAAAAAGTTGAGGCAAATTCTTTTGGTTGCAGTCTTAAGTTTCCTTTCTACCTGAAGCATATCTGAAGTATTAATTCTTCTGAACCATCTCAAAAAACATGTATCAGGCTTTCAGAATTGTTATTCAAGTATGCACTGGTTATCATTTCTTTTTCTGATAGTAAATAAGCCAGAAGAGCATGAAAACTGTTCAGCTTTACTTCTACCCAGAAATTCTTGATGGAACTCATGGATATATACCTTACACCTTCATGTCCTGATATTTAATTTGCAAAGTGTTATGATGGTAGAAACTAGCGTTTTCACTACAGTTTTGATGAAGAAATTGTTCATCTTTCACAGAAAATACTCTGGTCTTTATTCAAGTTGTGCATATTTGCAATATAAAGAATATTGTGAAAGCAGTCAAATGTAATCTGATAATCCTTTTTCTCTTTCTATTCCAGAGATTTGACAGAGTGCTCCAGGCAGCTTCTGGAGAAAAAAATATTATTTCATTCAGATATAAGTAGCACTTGTATAACCTGACAATTAAATCACATGGTTCAAGCTCAGGAATCTTCATAGAGTGTGATGGTAATGCACATAATTGATAAGAAGCCCTATAATGGCTACAGCTGCAGTTATTGGGTTAAGTGCAGGGAAGAGGCTTTTGAATTCCACCTTTTATTACTCTGATGTTACAGACAGACTTCTTTCTGTCTATGATCATGGATTAGCACAATATCAGGCAACTTCAGCCAAGAATGTGATAATTGCAAGGAAATCTTCTAATTTTGGTGACAGCTTTCCATCTAACCAACACATACAGTCTATTAGGGCTCTTAAAGAACACGTGAATACTTTGTCTACTCCATCAACTGCAGATGTGTGGCTACAGAGTTCTGGCCTTTTAGAGGAGGAAAACACAGATCTTGACTATTCTGTAGACGCTCTCCTCTTGTTGCAGAAGTTTTTGCTGGAGAAGCAGTGGAACCTTTCCTTTGAGCAAACTATAACTGATGGTGCACCAGGAGAAGAAACCCACAAGAAGATACAGGTCACTCGCTCAGGTGTATCTGCTCGACAACGGAGAACAAGTACAAGGAGGACATGTCTGAGCCCAAAACATTCTATAATGCAACCAACTAAAAGAAAGCAGCTTGGTTCAATGGTCAGTCCAGAGCTGCTGAAGAGCCACTATGGCTATGTGAAGGGTGTTATAAGTGAAGAATTGCTGACCCATGCTGAAGTTGTGCAGTTGTCAAAAAAAATCAAAGCAGGTCTTTCCTTAGAGGAACACAAACTAAGGTATGTTCATGTCTTTGGAAAAATATGACATTATTCTTTTCGATTTTCTGCTTTTGTATCTTTAATTTCTTGTTGAATCTTCTAGGTTATTGTTTTGTAGCATGTTGATGGTTTTGTGCTATTTGGAAAGACATACATGGTGGAACAATTACTTTGTAGGGAAAATACCATTTGCACGATATCATTCTATTTTATTTTCTTAAAAAAAAAACTTCCTGAATGTACTTTCACATTTCCATAGGATTTTGGTATTGTAATTTAATGAAGATGATATTAAGTTTTAGTTCTCTCTTACTCTATCTGTCTACACAAACACACACATGAGTTTGCTAAATAAACCATTTAGAGAACGCATCCACCAGTTGCTCCTTCCATGCACTTTCCCTGGTCATTATTTTTAAGTGGAAAAAGAATGATTGAAGCTTTCACTGGGTGGCATCACCTATGACAAGCTTAAAAAATGGTTGGTTTTAGGGCTGATATTTTATGTGGAGTTAACAGATGGAAAATCCAGACGAACCCCTATGGCCCTATCTGAGAGATGTTTCAGATTCACTGCATCAGCTATCCATATGATGTGGAAACATTAGGGTAGGCTATGTAAAGAAAAATCCCCAAGTACAAGGGTCCTACACTTTCTAGTCCTTAAAGGTCTGCACTGTATCATACTTTGCCCCCCCCTCCCCCCTCTTCACAATTAGCAGATCAATGGAAATTCACTGATAGGAATAAGTAGCTATTAAGCTGTATCTGGATTGGGATAGATGGAAAAACATGGTGGGAAGGGAATTACAAATCCACTATGTATCGTTTTGGCTGTGTTCCTGAAAGAGAGCCCAATGAAAATCAAGAAATGAATGCAATTTTTTGCCAAGTTTTCCTACCTTCTGGTGGATTTTGAAATTGTTTGGGGGAGAGGGGGGTAGTAATTCTGCAATCCACCTGAACTTCCTTTACCTCCTGCATTTCCAATTCTGCTGAATCCAAGCACAGCCTAAGAGCAGTGCTTTAATGTTTTGAACCAGTTATTGACTCATAGGTAACATGCTTTCCGATCCCATATAGTTGGGATAAGGCTTGGATGATGATGATGATGATGATGATTATGAAGTGAACATGTGTAGCATGTTTCATAATTCTCAATATGTCTCAAATATATAATATCATGAAAGCTCAATTCCTGCAGCATCTGAAAAGAGGTAAAAAGATGGGAGATTGAAAGATCTTAAGGTATAGAAGGTTTTACCATGGATTAACAAAATTTAGAAAATTGAAAAAAAATATAGGTGGTCAACAGTGGATGGAGGGTGTCATTTAAGAGAATAACCTCTGTCCTTTGTCTTCTTTGACCTTTCTCTTTCTCTCTCTCTCTCTCTCTTCCCCCTCCCTTTCTAGGGTTTCATAGAATAACCTAATATCGTAATCATATGGTCGAAGTCATTCTAATGATGTCGCAGTCTGACCTATTCAACCTGAATGGTTGAACTGTCATACCATCACCTGGAGAGAAAAATGGTATGATCTTCAGTCTAGTTTTTTTAAACATTTCCAAACAGTTAAACATTGGCAAAGAATGTCCTGTAACCCCTATGCACCTTGTCTAGGTCCAGGGGCAGCCCCTTTGAAAAGGTGCATGCTTAGTGTGCCTCAGCTAAGTTTTGTGATTCTTCAAACATGGTGGTTGGGGCTAGAGGCTCCACCCCTGGACCCCTGATCAAGTCCCTTGAGGCAAGCCCAAACAAGTTCATGCTAGGGTCTTAAATTCTTGATTTGTATATAAGAGTTAGTTGTAGTTCTTATCTTTTGAAGAATATCTTATATTTAGAAGGGTGAGAAGTTACTAGCAAAAAGGGGGTTCTACTCTGCCTGTGCTTGAAGAAGTCCATGTGCATCTCCATTTGGTGCCTACCCTGAGTTTCAACTTTAGCTTTTGGTCATACCAAGGCCAAATAAAGACCCTTAGAACCAAAAACGTCCAAATGTAGGTCCATTTCCAAGCTAGAAGGGGCTGTGCAGGAGCAACTATTTTTCATTCTTTTTTTTTCAGGGTTCTGATCCTGAATCAATATTTTCTTATTCTCAAAAATTAATAAAGGGAAACATACAAAACATCCTATAAATTGATGATAAATGTTGTTGATCTACTTCTTGGTTTGATTTTGGTGACAATATTTTCTGTACTTTAGCATTACATGGAGTTGGTGATCATTGACCAAAGATGTAAATATCATTGTAAAGAATTAATCTTATCATCAATTGCTTTTCCTACGAAATTTCATCTAATAAAATTTTGAAATTCAAGATTGAAGGAAAGATTGGGATGTGATCCCTCTGATGAGCAGCTTGCTTCGTCCTTGAGGATATCTCGTGCTGAATTGCAATCGAAAGTCATAGAGTGTTCCTTGGCAAGAGAAAAGCTGACAATGAGCAATGTTCGTTTGGTCATGTCTATTGCTCAAAAGTATGACAATATGGGGGCTGAAATGGCTGACCTTGTTCAGGTAAGTAATTCCTTTTCCCCTTTTCAAAACATTTTAATTTTCTTCTCAAACATTGTACTTGTGGCAAAAAATTGGGGGTCATTTTCTTATGAATAACTTATTTTGGAATGTAGGGTGGTTTGATTGGATTACTCCGTGGGATTGAGAAATTTGATTCTTCCAAGGGATTCAAAATTTCAACTTATGTATATTGGTGGATACGGCAGGTGAGATTAAATATTATCCTTCATTGTGGGAAAATAAACTAAGCAAATTACTTGAGGTTATTATGAAACCATAGACAGGTTTCTATACAAGCTTTATGTAAAATTAAATGGCAATGTCATACTGATGCATAAACAACTCATCTAATGCATGAGCATAACTCGTTACACTGTCATCTGCTTAATTATGAAAGCCACCAGGCCACCGGGTGATGACTTGGTGGCAAAGAGCTCTAAAGACAGATAGTTTAACCATTCCTAGATTTGCCTAATAGTGTGAGCTTGATTTGGCATAAGGTTTTTATGGTGTATGTATGGCACATTATATCACCATTTATATAATAAAGGAATAGGATAACTTTATTATTTTATGAGTTTACATGTTCACAGCTTGAAGAAGCAGTATCAACAATTTTACTTAAAAAAGTAAAATCTTTTTTCATTTTAATCACATAAGTAAAATGTTATATATATATTAATTTTGAATTTGTATATTACTAACTTGCCATGCTAAATATATCATTTGTTTTTATGTTTGATAACATGATATTAACCAGAAAGATGCTATTATCTTATGCTGCTAAGTTGCTCTAAATTATTCTTTCAAATCACTAGATTTCTTAATGTCTATTTTGTCATTAAAAAAGGCCATTACCCAATGTTGGTCCCGGCTACCTGGGGTCTTGGGAGGGTTGCACTGGATACTGTCCTAACGTTTGGCATTTTTTGCACAAAGTGGCCCCTCTCAGGCTCGAACCTAGGTTCTCATGCTTGACAGCCCAAGATTTTACCATTTTGTCATTATTTTTTCTAAATCTAATATTACGGAAAATTAGGAAATTCTAAGATGTCAACATGGATGGAAGGTATAGGCACTTTTGGGGGTTGGTTTGTAGATTAGACAATGCCCAAGTACTAGCTAAACCAAGGTTCAAAAAATCGATACGATACACCCCATGTCGGGCATATCGTATCGTATCTTTTGGGTCCCGAAACACTTGTTTACAAGTGACAGGTGTTTTGGGACCCCACCCTTTTTAATAAAAAAACCCACCCTTTTTTAATAAAAAAACCCTTTTTTAACTCCCCAAAAACCAAAATTTGAAAAAAAAACAAAAAAAAAATGTATTTCAGTGTGTATCTAAGTACCGGTACGCCTCTGCCGACACGCAGAGGCGTATCGATACTTTGAACCATGGCCTAAACTCCTTGTTAACAATGCACTGTGCTCTCACTTTGCTTGCCTGGTTGCCTTGAGTACTATGATTGTTTAGTAAGCCTGGGTGTTAATTTTGGACATAGGTTACCTGGATATTGTCCACTAATGGATCTATAACAGTGGTTTCCAACAATAGACTTATTAGGTGAACCTCTGTGATATCAAAAGGACATTGAGGAACATCTGAATCTTAGAAGTCATTCTATTATTAACTGGACATTGGTCTACTTCTGTTGGTCAATCATGTATACTCAAATAATCATTGTTATTAACAACTTAACATATAAAAGGAGAAAAGTATGTAAGGCGTTGGCTTTGTAGTTCATGTTCAATCTGATCTATGGGTCTAAATATTTGAAAACATACAGAACAGAGTATAATGGCTTATCCAGTTGTTCTGGCAAACTTACACTTACAGCAATATATGCTTCTGTTTGTTGTTAGGGTGTTTCAAGAGCATTGGTTGAAAACTCCAGAACTCTAAGATTGCCAACACATTTGCATGAAAGGTTATGCTTAATTAGGAATGCAAAAATTAGGTTGGCAGAAAAAGGCATTACTCCTTCAATAGATGTAAGTCTACTACTACCCTTTTCTATGTTAAATTGATTCATTTCTGATTGTCTTTCTTTTTCCACAATTACTGCAGCGGTTGTAATTAGTTGATTCTAGAACTTCAATTGTGGAATATGATACATGGCATCATTCTGCTTCTATACGAACTCATTCAGTCCTAGTTTTTTATTACTTTTGAGTTTGACATATATCATTTCATTTCCAGAGAATTGCTGAATGCCTGAATATGTCTGAGAAGAAAGTTAGAAATGCTACAGAGGTACTAAATATTCTATACTTTTTCCTTGCTACCATGTAATTATCTTGATATTATTAATCTTGTTTCCTGTTCTTACGAAAAAGGTTATAATGCAGGCAGTCAATAAGGTCTTTTCACTTGATAGAGAGGCCTTTCCTTCTCTAAATGGTCTTCCGAGGGAAACCCTTCATAGTGTATGTTTAAAATTACCAATTAAATCATTCAAAGAAGGTGGTTCTGGTTAACAGTTGCATACCACTCATGGTACTTGTTGCTGACCATAATTCTATTAATTTGCAGTATATTGCAGACAATCGTCTTGAGAACAACCCCTGGCATGGAGTGGATGAATGGTCACTTAAGGTAAAGAGGAAACAGAAAAGAAGAGAATAGAAATATAAACAAGGATAAAACTTAAACCACAAGGTAGTTTTCAAAATAGGATAACAATAGAATCTTTAATTATGATACCATAGGTACATGGCGGTGTTATGCATTTAATGCGTGAATATGGTGTAAACACCACATATGGATAAACCTAGCCACATCCATTTTATACTTTTGATCATCATTTATTCACTCCTTATACCACTAGTTTGGGCAGATTCATGAATTTTACTTCTCAAGTGCACATGTTTTTTTTTTTTTTTTGTTAAAGCATAAGCTTCTAGTTCCAATATTACCATCTTAGATAGCATCCTTATGATAGAGCCCTTTACCTTACTCCAAATCATTCCACACTGGTTTGTCGTTGATCATCATTGGACATATTATCTCTCAATGTACTATTACTACTGACTACTGCTACTAGTACTATTGTTGTTGTTGCCATTTTTATTGTCTTTTCTTACTTAATTATCATAATTGGTGGTGGTGGTGGCAAAGATTCAGCGTGGTCAAGTTCTTTTTTTCATAGTTCTTTTGCTTATTAATGAGATTTTTCTCCTGGTACTTGTCAATTGATATATATATATATATATATATATAAAACTAATCTTCCCCTTTTTTGTAAAGAAAATGAATCTGTCAAACATTGAAATTGATCCTTGACACTAATTGAAAGTTTCCTTCTGTTTATCTCACATTTTGGTGCCTATTCTATCTTTGCTTTTGTTCTTGTAGTTCAGCTTTTTATTTATTTATTTTTTTCACACATCATTCACCAAATGGTGGAAATGTTTCTGAACTCGAGTAATTATTTCCAGGATGAAGTTAACAATCTCCTAAGTACAACACTTGAGGAAAGGGAGAGAGATATAATACGCCTCTATTACGGTCTTGATAAAGAATGCCTCACATGGGAGGATATAAGTAGACGGTGAGTGCTAAATTTATCATATTACTCTGTTTCATAAGCAGTACACTCGCTCAGGTAGTTGGCAATGTCATACACTTGATGCTATTACATAGGTTTTGTCTTGAAGAGTGAACCATCCATTAGCTATATTTCTTGGATGCCTACATTGGATAAATTGGCTAAAGCATATCCTAGTGATTTGGCACTAGGGCTTAGTCAAATAAAACATCTTACTCATGAATTGCAGATGGTAAACATTTGTACATTACTAGCATAGGTTAGTTCTGTGTAGTATTATCCCTTCCTACCAAGAAAAAGGAAGGCTCACATAAATGGAAAATAATCTTTTTGTTGCTGAAATCATTATATTGCTACTTATTTTACTGATGCTGTACTAATTTTCTTCAGGATTGGTTTATCGAGAGAAAGAGTTAGGCAAGTTGGCCTTGTTGCCTTAGAGAAACTAAAACACGCTGCGCGAAAGAAAAGGCTTGATACCATGTTGGTGAAACATTGATTTGTTACTTACCATTATAGGCTTCACAAGATGATTTTGTACGTGTATATATAACATCGTATCCCTAATTTATTTTTATCACCTGGAATAAAATATAGAAGAAAATATGTGCACGTATGGGAATTAAGGCCCAGAATTTCCTGTAATATGAAATGAACCCTTGACTTGAGAGTTTATAAGATGGAATGAAATTCTTTATGTACCATATTAGGTGAAGAGTTCTAATCTCTAGGTGTTCCATTCTTCTCCAATCATGTTATGAAAGAATTCTACATATTCGAAATGGGTATGTTTTGACAGAAAAATGAAACTAGAAACAACACAATTTAAGGGGGTGTTCGGCAACTTGGTTTTGATTTTCAAAAAAAAAAAAACAAACTGCCAAATCATCAAAATACATTGATTTTGTTGGTGTGACAGTTGTTTTTGCTTTGAAAAACAAAACTAAGTCAAGTTGAGGAACACTCTCAATAAGTATGTATCATCCATGCGAACTCATTCTTTTCTTGTGATTTAGCCACGATAGCTACAGGAATAAAGGCTATTAGTCCCAGCAATCTGAGTTCTGAAGTCTTGGGAGGGGTGGACTGGATACGGTCCTATTGGCATAGCCGTTGGTCATCTGTGAGGTGGTGTTCCAATTGAACGGTATGAGTGATGATTTGGGTTATTTGGGAACTTTTTTTTGGACAAGGGGTCGTGTCCTTAAACAATTTTCAAAACTTAACATGATTCTAAAATAGAAAAATGGAAAAGGTTTCATTGCCTTTTCATTGAGGATGTTCTTGAATTATCAGAAGCTCCAAAATAGTACACTTTCTTATTTTTAATGAATATCTTATCCATGATTAATATGTGGTAATTATTCAGAAGATCCTAGAAGTTTATTCCATGACAAATATATGAAATTAAATTAACTTGTCAATTCAATTTATTGATTTGGTTGTGTTTCAACTATATATATAATTGATTTGATTGAAGATGCCACTGTGCCATATGCCATGCATCTAGGATTGAGTATGGAGCTGGCCTTACACTGGGCTTCATTTCATAATACAATACAAGTCTAAGCTTGGGCCTGAGCCTACCCTGGCCCACGAATAGGGCCCAGATTAGGCTTTCTGGGCCTAATGTCTATTACACTTACAAGATATGTATTATCCATAGTATATAATATGTACTAAATACATGATTTCACCATGATACCGGAAAGACATGATATCTGAAAAACTTGTAACCAATCAGCCAGTAGCATAAACATATTAGCCAATCAATAAGGTGATATTATCAAAATTCATGGGTGGGTTTTGATTGATCAAAGCTCTTCCGGTACCAAATACAAGGTTTTGTACTCTACATATTTGCATTTGTAGTCCTTCCAAACTGAGCCTATGGAACATACTTTAATTTATCCAATTTTCAGGTTCGGGATACATGTCTAATGTTCCCCTTCTTTAAGATGAAGGGGGTATTCTACAATGTGGTGATTTTTTTTGGTGGGTTTCAAAAATAAATCAAAATCATCTTTTTGAAAACAGATTGTTTCTTAAAACAAAACACAAGAAGTATGTTCTTGATTATGTATGTGTTTTTTGTTTCCAAAATTGAAACCAAAAACATATTCTTGAATCTAGTTTAAAAAACATGTTTTCATCTGATTATTCAATATCATGTTCCAAAAATCATATAATTTTTATACTAAAATATTTGTCTTTGTTTTAAGAAACCAATATTTTGTTGGTCCCAAAAATATGTATTGTTTTTTTTGAAAACAAAATTAAATTGTTTTTCCCTTTGAAAACAAAAACAGAGTTCAAGAATAAGTTTTTGTTTTTTTTACTAATGTGAAAAACAAATAAAAACAAAAACATTCGTATTGTAGAATGCCCTGTAATTTTTGAAGAAAATGGATATGCTTTCTTGTAAATAGAAAGATATAAAGTTATGTAGCTTCAGAGGTGGAAAGATATAAAAAGAATCTGATTTAACATCTGATTCAGTTTCTTAAGTCACACATCTTGAGATAGTAAAGGTGAGTGCTTTTACGGTCTTAAAAATTAAGGAATGTGGGTGTATTAGAAGTTTTAAATTGTTGTGAATGCACGGTGAAGTTAAACTTTGTGGGGTGGTTTTAGTGAGAGCTCCCCAAAATGTAAGTCTTGTCTGTTGTCCATAATCAAAACCAACCATTCTAATCTGGTGGACTTAATACACTTGTGAGGCCTATTGGTACATGTCAAAGGCAGAATATGACCTAGCATGTCATCTTTTACAGCATCCATGATCATCAGGGCTTCCACTATGGTGGTTCGACACTCTCATGGAAATAGGTAAGGTTTCACCTTTTAATCCTCAATAAATTTCTTGAAACATGAGCATTTTCTCCAACAATCAAATATCCCAAAATTGGCATTGTCACCCAGACTTAGGTTACATCTGATAAATCTAAAGTTTGATGCTTGAAAAGTTAAAAAGCTATTATTCGATTTGAAATCTGAAAAAAAATAAAAATGATTTTCTGCTTTCTCTGAAAAGATAATAACGTTTTAGTTGGTATAATTCTCCAACATCTAACATTGTAAAGTTTACTATTTTACCTTTGGAAGTAGACTGTTTGATAATATTACAAATAATAAAAAGAATATTAAATAAAAATATTATTATATTGATAAATAAATATCGTAATTTGTTGAAATAAATAATTGTTTATTATTAATTAATATATTGAATAATGTGATAACAAAATATTATTATTTATTTAAATAACATAATACTATTTACTATTTACTTGATAATAAATATTCAATAATAATATTTATTATTATTAAATAAATAATAATATTTATTATTATCTATATTATTATAAATTAGTTACTTGTCTTGGTTTTGGAGCAAGTCATAAAAGTTAAATTTGTTAACATATATGTAATTATATTTTCATCTTTACTTGCATACATGCATGACATGTCCCCTCCCACTGCTTATCAACTAATATTAAATTGAAAACATTATGATTATTATTAATAATATTTTGTGTGAGACATTTGTTTGGAAATGTGACCTTAATTAAGCAAATAAAAAGGGAGAGGGAGTGGTTACCTTTCTCCTCATGTGTATGTGCTATGCTTGCAAGGTGGGGAATTGCCGATCATCTTTAGATTTTCTTTAGATTTGTTGTAATATAAGTAGGAATTTATGGTTCAACTTTGTTAACCTTGCTAGAAGTACTTTTTTTTTTCCTACAAAACCTTGCTTGAATACTTGGGTCTGACCAAACGTTCCATTGATCTATATAAATCTATTAAGCTAAAATGTGTATGTAAGAAAGCCTGAGGATGAGGGAAATGGAATCTTACAATGATTTTTTGCCTTTTTTTCATAGAAATTACAAGAATGCCACTCTTTACCAACTCTCTCATTTTCTTTTTTTCTTTCAAATTACAAGAATACCATCTCTCTCTCCTTATAAATTACAAGAATGCCACTCTCTTTCCTACCAACTCTCTCTCTCTCTCCCTCTCTTTTTCTTGCAAATTACAATAATGCCATCTCTCTCTCTCTCCTTATAAATTACAAGAATGCCACTCTCTCTCCATCTGAGAGAGACCTCAGCTTGGCATCTCGACTACTAGGGGACCTACATTCAAAGGTAGTCGAGTTCGAGCCGAGCCGAGCTCGAGCTAGATGACACTTCGACCACTGAGGGAGACCTCGGCTCGGCACCTCGGTTACTGAGGGAGATCTCGGCTCAGCACCTCGACAATTGAGGGAGACCTCAGCTCGACACCTTGTCAACTAAGGGAGACCTTAGCTTGACACCTCGCATGCTAGGGAAACTTCATCTCGACACTTCTGCAGATGAGGGAGACCTCGATTTCGCACCTTGACAGGCTTGGCACCTCGGCTGCTTGAGAGACCTACAACCAAAAGTAGTCGAGCTTGAACTTCCAAGCTTTTGACTCGAGCCGATCTTGAGCTCGAGCTCAAGTCTTTAATTTGAATCGAGCTCGAGCCTAATAGTTTATGAGCGAGCCCCTGCAACGTAGGGCCCCGTACGCTAGTTTGTTTTGGAGTGGAAATGTGTGGTAGTTTAGGCAAGAGGGGCAAAGTATTATGGGGTCACATTCCTCATGCAGTGCTTGGATAAGCTTTTGCTTCCTTCACTTGGTTAGTTGGTTTTACAGAAGTCGAAAAAAGAGTTTTTAGACTTTTGGCTTTGGGCTTCTCTTCCTATGTGTAATAGAAAATTCATTGAGCCCTAATTTTTTAACAGGTTCGATGCAGATTGTGGTTAATGCTTGATGTTTCTCTGTTAAATGGATGATATTTCTACTTTTTTTTGTGTGTTAATGGGCTGTTTGATTTTTTTTTTCTTTTTTTATTTGTTTAGTGACTATCGAAAGGCATTTTAAAACTTCATACTTCTCTGTTAACTAGAAGTCGAAGTCTAAGAAAGCATTTTAGTTAGGGAAAATCTATGATAACGAAAAGAAATGGTATGGAAAGAGCTTTGACCAATCAAAGCACCCTCGTGAATTGTGATTAACACCACCTGATTCCAACTATTTGGTTGGGTGGAAGAGCTGTAAATGTGGAATAGAATTCCCCCACTTGAGGAATGGCCATTTCCTCTCCTCCCTTAGAAATGAGTTCCATTCAAACCGATTCCAATTCCCTTTCCGATTTCTATCTCAACTTTGAACCAAGGGTACAGACTATGGGAATAGACCATTCTGAATCCGATTTCGATTCACCAAATATGACCCAAAGAATTTAACAAGATGGTTGATATTTTGGCAAAATCTCCTTGTTCATTTTTATTTAAGACTCCATTTGGCACATCTTTTTGTGTGGGCTATCAACTTTTTAGAAGTCCAACATCCCACATTTTGGTCTTTTCCTGTTTGATTGGGAAAAAATCTAGTCGTTGAAAGGCACAATCCCAAAAAAATACGTAAAAAACCCACTTCAGGCTATTTTCGAGAAGCTCTAAATAGTGTTTTTCACTTTTTCTTCAACTCATCTTCTCGTGTAAAGATGCACCTTAACCGGACGGTCTTCAAGCTACTAAGATCTTAATGCAAAAGCTCACATCGTCTTTTGGCTGTAAGGTCTACTAGAAGATCTTCTAAAAAAGACTAATCAAACAACGCCTTAAATAACATCTTGTTAAACACAAATCCCATTCATGATTTGCTTGTTTCCTCATTCATTCTTTAATTAAAATAACATCTTGTTAAAAATAAATCCCATTCAAGATCAAATCATTTATTTATTTAATTATTTTCATCTCTCTTATGGATTTCATCAGTTGCAAGTCGGCCCAACACTGCGAAACCCTAACCTTCCTCGAGGAATATCATAAATCACCTCATAAGTCTTCTGTTGAATACTGCCGATGATTGTTGTTTCTTCTTCATCATCGTTTGCACTGAAAGCCAAGCAAAACTTGGATGCCCCTACATTAGTAATAACTCCCGAATATTGGTCCAACGGGATGTCAATACCTCCTCCAAAATTCAGCTTTATGGATGGTATCGTCACTGTCCTGTTCCTACTCAAGTCATAGCATGTATCAAAAACTCCTTGTGGTGGTGCTGCAGATGGGTAGCCTGACATTGCTGCCCGAAACGCATTCCGAAGGATTCGGTAGGCTGAAGGTGGTAGGTAGCTGATGATTGTGCCTGAGTCTACTATGGTTCCATGATTTGAGAATGTTGGTGGTGGAATGGCCAGTCTCTGCCCGTTCAAGCTTATTCCTATTAATGGCACGTAGTACAGGTCTGGTTCTTGTGGGTTTAATGTCAACCGTATGTACCTCACAGCTCGAGAGGTGGCATCTGTTTGGTTGCCAAATGCCAAGAACCCATTGGACCTTGTGGAGCTTGGCAGACAATAAGAGAAAACTTTTCCAAATTTAGAAGCAGTCTGATACACCAGAGATGCAGGGTGAGAGCCTAAACCCAGAATCCCAGATGTGGAATCTTGTAATTTAACATCGTGGCCACACCCTAACTTGAAACCAGGGAAGACATCTGAGGGTGTTAGTCTGAGTGTTTCTCGTGCGAAGAAGCCGACGGAGTGGTCACTGTCTTCATACTGAGTTTGGTAAATACAAGCGTCTCTGCATGCGGGAGAGTGGTGTGTGGCGCTGTAGGCTTGAGAGCAGTCTGCTGACCCACAAGCAATATTGGAATAAGAGGAAGAGCGGGAAGGGGAGAAGGTGAGTCCCCTACAGTTAGGACATGGTTTGCAGAGGATCCAACTCAAGCTGCTTCCGGTGTCCATCGTCACCCATAGATTTTGGTTTGGTGTGCCAACTCCAATATTGACAACGTAGTTTTCGGATTTGAAAGGGAGACCATACCTGGTTGGAATTTTAGCCTTGGAATCTCGGTCTTGTTTGTTGATCATTGAATGAATAGAGCGAACTCGCAGTTTGTCTTGGTGGAGGATTTTCTCCAGGCTAGGAGTTGTCTCTAGTGGTGAACAGGGTCCATTTACATCTACTAATTGCAGCTTTCCAGGCGGATGATTGTCGAAACCTGAAACTGTGGAGATATAACCATAAAACATTAGATACTCATTATTCCCCTCTCTCTCTCTCTCTCCCCCCTGTACATGCCAAGTTTCATATGTTGTATTTAATGTTTTTTTAGATGGAAGATTCAAAATCTATGATTGTTTCTCGCATCTCCTTGGTTTTTTCTTCTTCCTCTTTATCAAATCTTGTATGTGTAGGCAGGAGCCCGTTAAAGAAAGATGTAGTATTCCATATTGTTACATACTCAAAGGGGCGTTCTTTTTCTGGATTTTGAGAGGGGGAAAGTTGGTATTCCTATTGACCAAAGAATCCCATGTTCTTTTTTCAGATTAATGTGGGAATCAGGGAAAGTTTATTTTCCTAAGTATCACTTAATTGATATCCATCTCCTATGTGGGTAAACAACTTTCCTACTTTGGGGGAAAGTTGCCAACACTTGAATGGGACAAAAATGCCCCTTGTAATAATGGATTTTTATAGCTAAAATAGTCATTGCCTTATTTACATGGGTAAATGCACTTACCTGGGTAAGTATCTTACTGAAAAGGGAATGGGGCCTAATTGGGAGACTAGTGGTAGTTGACCTTCTCTAGTAAGCTACATTACCTATGCTTGAGAGAATCTTAAAGCATTTCCACTAGGATAATCCTCTATTCCCATTAAGGAGATAATTCAAAGTCAAGGGCTACTTGAGAGGGCTGAAGCTTCCATTGAGCTTCTTTCCCTGAGCTCCTTCTTGGAAGGGTTGAAGTGTAGAGGCTTTTTGATGCAGTACAGGAGAACGCCAATAAATTCTATATAAGTTGGGACCATTCCAAGACTCATAAGAAGCTCGGATGACGTTACTAATCCAACTGAGTAATTAATTACCAAGTTAGCGCCAGTACAAAACTTCTATTCTGATTCGAATTTACTAAATTAGTGTCAGCACAAAATTTCCATCTTAGTTCAAATTTACCAAGATAGTGCCAATACGAATTTTCTATCTTAATTCAAATTTACCAAACTAGTATTTCTATTCTAGTTCATAATTACCAAATTAGTATTTGATCATGATTTTCAGATTTTTGTTCAATTAGAAATTTCTTTTTGAAGAGTTTCAGTAGGATTTTATTATGGAGTGCTTTCATAGATGATGAAGTTTTTTTGTAGGAGCCATAAGAGTATATGCCTATATAAAGAATATCTAGGGAAATGCTAAGACAATTTTTTATATTGATTTTTCTCTTAATTATTGAGTGAAAAATTCTTCTGGTATTTCAACTTTTACTCTTTTCTTTGAAGCTTTTCTCAACGTATTTTATTTTTGTACTCTACCACTTTTGGCTTTCTAAGGTGAGTCGACATTGACAATCAATAAGCTATATGTATTTGATAAAAATTTAAGACAACCCTAATTGGCGGTCCCCGGTCCTATGAAAGGCTGGCTGTTTAAGCCTCTTTTGAATGACGTCTCTAAAGCATTTCAAAGTAGCTTAACCAATTTAACTAAATCTTCAGCTCAGTCATCCCAAAAAGGCCGAGAAATTTAAGGGAAAAGCTCTACTTTTGGCTTAATTAAACAACTATTTTGGACTTTTGGGGTTTTTATCAAACATAATTTATGAGCTGTTTGTGAAAAGGAGGCTCACCTCATAAACAGAAACTGTAATGACGCTACCTGAATGGGTACTCAAACCAACGGATCAAAATTGGACAAGGATTTGGATTAATTGGCGATCGATGTATCTGTTTCTTCTTCCATCAACTTTCTTGTCTTCCTTTCTTTTATGTATCTTTGACTGTATTTTTATAGTATAAATAAAAATTTCTTAAAGAAAAAAAAAGTAAATGAGAAAATACAACGGGATCAAGCCAAAGAGACTCAAGTAGTTGAGCCCCAAGGAGAAAGCAACTAGGAAACCACCTCAAGAGTGTGAGTTGGGGATATGGTGAAGCTACGGTCCAGGTAACTCCGGCGGGTGTAAGAGTGCAAGTTGGGGATACGGGGGTGAGGGAGAGGGAAGCTTGGTTGGGGAACTTGAAGGTGAGAGGTCATGGTCTTTAGACCTGTAGAAACAAATAGCAGGGCTGGAATTGCAAAACCAACCCAGAGATTAGACGGTTGGCTGGAGGTCGACTCCTTTTCGTTTTGGATTCGGAACTAGAGGCCCTTAGAATCCTAGAACAAGGCCCTTTTCGTCTGGGGGCAGAATCTTAAATCTATTTTGTTGGTCTTCAGATATGGAAAAAGTATGCAAACGCAGAGTAAAACAGAGATGGAGGGTGAAGGTTTTAGGTGTGTAGGAGTGCCCCTTCATGCTTGGTGCATGGAGACATTTCCAGAGGTGGGAAACGCTGCCAAAGGATTTGCTGGAGTTGCAGAAGAGAACCTGTGCCTGGAAGATCTAGAGGCGGTAAGGATTTTGGTGTGGGCGGGAGCGAATTTCAAAATTTCTAAAGCTTTTACGGTGGAGGTCGCAGGGGAGCTATTTGTGGTTAGGTTGGTTGTTGAAGGACCGGAATCCCTCATAGAGAATCCAACTAGGATGTGTCGGTGGATTCTAGCAGAGGATGAGGTCGACGGTTTGATGAAGGGGCGCATCATGACGGGTCCCAGAGACGATTCAGAAAGCTTAGGGGGCCTGTAAGAACGGGGGCTTCCCAGCCGGATCTCAGGGGACAGGAAGAGAAGAAATGGCCTATAGGGGTGCGTAGGTGAAAGCAGGAGCGCGGGGAAGATCTAGGGCCCGTTTGGTGTGTGTACGGTTTTTTGGTTGTTTACAAGTTTAGAAGACCGATTTTTTGTCTATTCTTGTTTGATTCATGGAAGATCTAACCATCAAAAAACTATGCACCAAAAAGCTCATTTCAGGCTGATTAAACCGTCTTCGAACTGCTCAGATCTTATATTGAAAGCTCAATGCATCTTTTAATTGTTAGAACAAAAAAAAGATCTTTTTAAAAAGATGCACCAAACGGGCCTTAGACAACATCGGAGCAGAAGAGGATGACATGTTCGATCAAATGGTTCAGGGCGGACCCAGTCGCCGAAGCTGGGAGAGGTGAAGGCGCGCATCCAAATCTGGCAAACTGGACCAATGGGCCAAGGGTCTCCGAAAATGGGCCTCCTAACAACTCCTGCAAAATTCTTGGTCTGGGCTCAGAAGATGGGCAGAGAGAATTTCCTTTAAGCCAGGGTAGGGTGGTGCCTATTTCTGTATATCCTACCTTTTCATTTTTAATAAGATTCATTTTTCTTACTCTTCAGGAAAAAAAAAAAAAAAACTCAAGATCAGCCTCCGCTAAACCTGCGCCTCAAATTCTGAAAATTACATGCACGATATTATCTAATTTCTTCATTTAAGTTTTTTAAGAACCACTTAACCCAAAATATGAAATTTGAAATGTTTAATTAGAAAAAGGAAAATGCATATTGAAGTATAAATTAATGTTGTTTCTAGTTAATGATGACAACTGATTCCTCTATAATTATTGTATGTATATAAAGGCAGTGTTTGGAACGGGTGCTAATTTTTCAGCACCGTGTTGCATAGTTATATCTTTTTATTTAGAAAATGGATTTTTTGGTTTGAAACCATTACTGTTACATAGGCATTTTTCAATGTCACATTTGCATAATATTGCTAGTAACAATAAAAAAAATGAGAAAACATAAAAAATGAGTGTTTTCTCATATCACACATTTCTTGATTTCTAAGGCGTGGTATGAATAAGCGTTTTTCTGGAAAAATACCCAACCAAATAGTAAGCGTTTCTTCATAAAAAGGATTTTAGAGGTGGCACTGATGTGGTGCCATTTAAAAAATAAAAATTGGCATGGGTTCCAAACATCTACAAAACCAGTTTCTTAGCACAATTTACTACAATGAAGAGATGGTTATTGATGGGAAAAATAGAACTGCATGAAGGAGGAAATCTATTTCAAATAACTACACAATGGGAGCATAAATAGGGTTCCCCAAACATATTATCTAAACAACTAGACAGGGAAAACTTTTATACCTTTTGAGGATGCAATGCATTTTGTTTCTGGTAGCAACGAATCAACTGCAATCTCTACTGTCTCCTCATCATGGGCCCTGACCTTATACCAACAGCAAGAGAGAAGCAAAAGAACAAAAGTGGATAAAGTAAAGTTTAGGAAAGAAGTATGGAGAATGGCCATGAATGGCTAATCTTCTTCTTCTGCGTTGTTGATGTTGTACTGGTAGTACTATTTGCTGGATGTTGTACTGCTATTTATAAGGGGTAAGGAATGAATAAAGTGTTTTGCCTTTATAAAAAGTCATGTGTATGTGTAGATGTTGAAGGTTATGGATAAACAACCCTGAATGCTGTTAAATTTAGCTTAGTTTTCATATACAAAAATCAATATACTCAATCAAAGGTTCAAAGAATTAGTATTCCAAAGAATGTTGGGAAGACAAATCTTAAGATATATATCAGGACATGCATGGATTATATATTAGGTTAACTCTAAAAAAATCCTAAAATAATTCAATATTACTTAATTGAAGGTTGAAATTACCATAAATAAAGAATAAAAACATAAAATACATATTAAATAGTTCATTTAAATTGTAAGCTACCATGATACACTTGAAAACATTAAGAATTGTAGAAAAATTTAAATATATAGTATTAGTATACCTTAGGAAAAATATAATTTTTATTAATATTTTTTTAGATATTTTATTAAAACTTTGAAACTTAAAGACCATGTTATTTTAACATGTATATATATATATATATATATTGTAATGTAGTTTAGTTGTTAAATTTACTTATCATTTTTAATGCATAATCAATTCTTGCTGCCAAATACCATATATACTTTTTATATGGCACTAATTATGATGCCGGAATGGTATATAAACAATTGATAACTCATTAACTGGTATTCATCCAAGTGTAATTTATCCACTACACGCTGTTCATCCACATTCATGTGGGTATCTGATTGGTTGAAGTCTTTTTTCCTTTTTTTTTTTTGTTTTTCTAGTATGCGAATTGGTTAAATTTTAGAGTGAATTACAGATAGGTAACCTGTACTTTGGGGGTAGTGATTGATAGTTACTCTAAAATTTCAATTGCAACACTTGAGTACCCTAAACTTTCAAAAATAGACATTAGGGGTCCATCAGTTAGTATTCTGTCAGTTAAACATTATATAATGTCATAAATTCTCTTCTCATGTATTTTGAGATCATTCTATGGAATAAAATCATTACCAAAGAATGCGTTCGTCGGAAAATTTGAATCTATTATAAATTTGCTGTCCATGTGAGAACGTCATCGTTGGGAGACATTTTGTTACTTGAGAATGATCTCAGAAATCCATGAGAAGGACATTTTTGGTATTATGTAATGTTTAACTGACGGAATAGTAATGATGGACCCAAGTGTCTATTTTTGAGAGTTTGGGGTACTCAAGTGTTGCAATTGAAAGTTCAGGTACTTATTTGTCACTACCCCCAAAGTACAAGATACCTTTCTGTAATTTACCCTAAATTTTATAGATATTAGTATAAATATTGTGTCTCGGTCACCTGCAACAAAAGAAGTTCCAACACCCTATCAATATCATCTCACATCGCACATTTCATGCATGGTGGGTCCCAGTTTTATAGAAAGATATGTGGTGTTAAATCACGTTGATAGTGTGTTGTAACTAGGGGTGGTCACAAGCCGAGCTCTTTACAAGCTATTTGAGCTTGGCCTGGCTCGGTTTCAATCAGGCTTTGAGCCGAGCTCGAATAGCTACATAATAATAATAATAATAATAATAATAATAATAATAATAATAATAATAATAATAATAATAATAATAATAATAATAANATAATAATAATAATAATAATAATAATAATAATAATAATAATAATAATAATAATAATAATAATAATAATAATAATAATAATAATAATAATAATAATAATTATTATTATTATTATTATTATAGAAAATAATATATAATAAAAATATTATATATAATATTTTTATTTTTATATATAATAATAAATAATTATTATAATTCTTAATTTTTTAAATATTTTTTTATTTTTATAAAACATATTTCTCAAACTAAATTTGAATCGAGCCGAACTCGAACTTACGAATTTTTGATTCGAGCCGAACTCGAGCTCAAGGTTCTAAATCAAACCGAGCTCGAGCCTCGTATTACCTTGACGAACCGAGTTCGAATAGCTAGCTATTCGCTCGGCTAGCTCAAATCTACCCCTAGTTGTAACTTGTTTTATTGGCAGGAGATCCCAATTGAAACTTTGCTTTTATGCATAAACTGTCGTACAATAAGTACAAAAGAGAGATTGAATTAAAATTACAGAACCTTAAATAAGGGGTGTAATGGGCACTAATGAGAGAGAGAGAGAGAAAATTAATTAATAAGGCTTAAATAGTGGATTTAGATGTCAAGATCTGTTGGTATTACAAACAATAATAATGCCATTTCCAGGCACATCATAGGCTTTGTGCAATCTATCCACGATACATGAGTACGATGAATTTTTGTTCATTGCTTTTGAGAAATTTTAAGCGATCGATGAGGACTGGTGTGGTACACAACTTTTATGTGTCTATTGGAAAAATTCGGTATTTATCATGTAGCTTGCTTTACGTGGTCATCTGTTCTACTTACTGTTGCCTCTATTGAATGAAAGAAAAAAAAAGAAAAAGAAAAAATCTGTTGTGTCTTCCGTTGTTTGTTACTACCAGATCCAAACCTGTCAGTTAGGTTTTTACTAAGGAAGTTATTAAGAATTTATATGAATTAACTAAGGTATTAATTATTATGGGTAGACAACAAATTCATATGTATTGACCAATTTGGACATAGGATAGCAGTGAAGTGAAATGGCTTGTGGATGCACTTTGTATCTGCCATATTGTTTCTTTCACAAGCAAAACTAGGCTTCGAATCCAAACTTATATCTTTCAAATGTACAGTGTCTTTCTACATAGAGAACTCAAAGAATGTGATCACGAGGCTATCACCTAGTTCTGGATCTACAACACTCTTCTAATGTCTTTAGGCTTAAGAAGTTGCTCTATGCATGGGCTCAAACAAGCCCCTAGAGATTAGCTTTTGTTGTTGACATGCATACTTATTGCAGTTCAAGTTGAACTGATATTTAATCTCGTATTGATTCCTGAAATTGGAATTCTCCCATCTTAGAAAAGGAATCATCTAAGTTGAATTTGTATAAATGGTTTGTTTAGAAAATCTGGATTCACAAGATTTGGTATCATTCCACAGTTATTTTGCAGTCTAATTTGTATGTTTTGCATGTTAATATATACTAGAGAGAAAGCAACAGCCAGATTACAAAGTCACACTTACCTTGGCAATTGAAAAGCTTATTGTCAAATACAAAACGTCTCCCACTAATCTTGGGAGTTCCCGCCCTGTGTCGATATTTTGAACCTTGGACCCATGGATATGAATCCAGATTTTCTATTCACTTTTTCTACCACTCTCTACTCGCTCTGAATTGCAGCCACACATCTCTCATTTCATAATAGAGATGTGTGGCTACAATTCACGACGACGGGTAGAGAGTGGGTAGGAAATCCCGACTGCATGGACATATCATAGCCCAGCCTAGTTCGGCATATGCGTGTGATAGTCCAAGTGCACTTTTTCCATAACTCCTAAAAGACATAAACCACGTGCACAAAACAATAGATAAACTAGGGGTGATCATGGGCCGGGCCCAGACCGGGCTTTGCACTTGTGATAAGGGTTATAGCTTAGGCCCGGGCCCAATCTAGCTTAGGGTTTCGGGCCTGAAACAAAATACCTAGTCTAAGTCTACACAGGCCCGGGCCGGGTCGGGCCTGATTCTGGGCCAATGTCTTTCATATATAAAACAATACACATCTATAATATTTTGTATTAAATGACATAACATGCATACAAACTTTTATTTTATATATTATATAATATAAAATATTACATATAATATAAATTACACATGCCATGTTATAATATTTATATATAAAATATATAATATAATGTAAAATAACATGTATACATATGCATACATTATACACAAAATGTGTAAGATTAAATATATGCAGGCCGGGTTGGGCTTGAAGTATTAAGCCCAAGCCCGGCCCTAAAATTTGCGAGCCTGATGTAGGCCCAAGCCTAGGCCGGGCCTGAACACAAAACCCAAGCCCAAGCCCAGAATTTCCGGGCCGGGCCGGGCTGAAATGATCACGCCTAAGATAAACTAAAGACACTCAATTAATAAATAAAACAAAATGACTACTAAAAATAAGATGCATTTAATTTAAATCACACAAATAAATCCCCCTAAAAAAATACTAGCAAGCAGAAATTTCCATTTTGGCAGTCCTAAAGGGTCTTAACTTAGCTGCCTCTATGAATTTACGATTATCATTGAGAGAGATACCAAAACCATCATTGATCTCCTGCTGGATGAGAGCATTTCCTTTTGCTTGGATTGATACATTCCCATATCTAAGCCCACTTTCTTGTTCATTGAGTCAATTCGCTATCTTATATTTGGGTTCTTATGTTTGGGATTCTATCATTCTTTTTAAGGCCTTTTTAAATGATATGTAATCGAATTTGAGCTATTGAATGCAATTACTTTTATTCTTAAAAAACTTTTCTTTTAAGTTGATCTAAAAGAAAAAAAAAAATGGGAGCCTAGGCTTTATTTTTTCCCTTGTTTTAGCTCCTTTTTTCTGTATTGATTTGATAGTCTTGGATGTCCAAACAATAAAGCCTGCTGAAACATGTATTAGGGATAACTTTGAATAAGACAACATTTTCTGGGAACCATTTTGATCCATTCCTGGTCCAACGGTTGGACCATCTGGTCTGAGTCCGAAAACATTGGTTCATATTGGAGCATTCATTTAAACTACAGACCTATATCAAGCAACTTGGAAATTTCTTACATACATTCTTTCTACTAAACAGTTCATAACTAAATTACTTAGGGAGCTTGTCCACCATAGCGTCTAATTCTTTTGTTGAAATAAAAGAAGAGCAGCTGCTAATTCTGCTTCCCCAAAATCAAGCCGCAGAGATTTCGCAAAGAAGTCGGTGTAGGCCAACTGCCACAAGAAGTTGCTCACCAGTTGCATTGTCATATTGCTCACTGTAGTTAATTGCAACAATCAACAAGGTGGAAATTTCTGGAAAGTGAAACCCAGGGCTGGGGCATCGTACACTTGGAAAAGTTTACTAAGGCTATGTTTGGTTTGAAGAAAAAGGTAGGGAAAGGAAAACCAATACAAGGTTTGTAAAGGTTTTTCTATCTTTTCCTACATTTTCCTTCAAACAAAATATAGCCTAAGGTTATATTTGATTTGAAGGAAAATGTACGAAAATGAAGTAAAATGTAGGAAAACCTTTACAAACCTTATATAGGTTTCCCTGCCTTTCCCTACTATACAAGAGAGTTGTATGGTTAATTGATGATGGCTGGAACATTATTTTATTTTTACTTTTATTTTTTTGAACCATGGAGTACTGATATTAACTCACATTTCTCTGATTTTGAAATCAATACCCATCTCTCTCACGTGTCACGGGTTGCTAACTACATTGATTATAAGTTCAATATACATGGTGTGTTAACACAAAGCTCCGACAGGTGCTATTGCGGGCTTCACAGATTCTCAAGGTACCCTTCCAGAGTTCAAATCAGCCCCCCACAATGTCCCACACCACATCCCGGTTGTGTACTAAAAACATTTTCCGATGATAAAACCAGGAATGATGATGTTATCATCCGCAGATGATTCCAATACATGGTGGGAATGTATAGGACGTTGTGGGGGGCTGATTCGGTCTCACCCCTTCCCATCCCTAATTCCCAGATGGCCGATACTTTAGTTTGGTCTTTGGAGGGAAAATTTTCATGTTCTTCTGCCTTACGCTTAATAGAGTCATCCTCACCCATCTCGTTCTCCTCTCAACTCATCAAAGGAGATATACACGGAACCATGCATCTCTGGATACTCTTTGCTCCTCCAGCTGTGAAATTATTTCATTGGAGATGTGTGTCTCAAAATTTGCTTACATGTAAGCAAATCTGGACACTCTTTGCTCCTTATGTAATGATTCGGAGGAATTATTGGTACACGTTCTGTTTCTTTGAAGCACAAATGAACCAGAATTTACACTTAGGTTATTTATACTCCCATACATTTAAACCAGTGTGAACAAATAAATAGAGCCTTAAGCTTCATTTGAAAGGGAAGAAATTTGTTTGATGTAGGTGGGCATTTACAGTGAAATACAATGCAAATGAATTAATTGAAATATACAAGACCCAATTGGTTGTAAATGGGTACATACAAACTTATGGTATTGACTACTTCAAGACCTTTACTCCATTCGTCAAGATGAATACCATTTGTATTTTGTTGCCTCTTTCTATGAATTTCTTGTTGTCATTGTTCTAGATGGATGTAAATAATACATTCTTTAATGGTGATTTGTAAAAGGAGATATATATGGAGTTGCTCCTAGATTTTATGGTGCAGAAGCAAGAAGGAAGTTTTGTAGGTTGAAAAAAAAAAGCTTTGTATGGCCTAAAATAATCTCCAAGGGCATGGTTTGATAAATTCAAACTTGCCTTAGAAAAATTTGACTATATATAAACACAATCTGATCACACTTTTTTTTATCAAGAAAAATAGGTAGTTGCTTGATTCTCCTGGTTGTATATGTTGATATAGTGGTGATAGGAAATAATATTGATGAAATTGAATCTCTTAAGAGGTTATTAAGCAAAGAGTCTGAGGCTAAATACCTAGGGGACCTAAAATTGAGGTGGCTTGGTTTAAACATGGGATCTTCATCTCCTAGTGGAAAGACCAAGGTTATGGTTAAAAACTCCAAAGCAGTAACACTTTCTTATTTCTAATGAGTATTTTATTTTATCCATGATTAATATGTGAAAATTATTCACAAGATTGTAGCAATTTATTCTAAGACAAAAATATGAAATCAAATTATCTTGTCAATTCAATTTAGGCTATGTTTGGTTTGAAGTAAAGAGTAGGGAAAGGAAGGGAAATACAAGAAACCTATACAAAATTTGTAAAGATTTCCCTTATATATATATCCGGGCTTCCACCATGGCAGTTCCATTCTCTCATGGTAATAGGTAAGGTGTCACCTTTTAATCCTCAATGAATTTCTTGAAACATGAGGATTTTCTCCAACAATCGAATATTCCAATATTGACACGTGCCACCTAGACTAGGGCTACATTTGATAAATCAAAAGTTTAATGTCTAAAATGTTAAAAAGCTATTATTTGGTCTGAAATTTGTAAAGAAGTGAAAATGAATTTCTTCTTTTTAGAGGCTATGGTTTTCGTTGGAGCAATTGTCTTACATCTAAAATTGTGAAGTTTATTACTATTTTAACCTTGGAAGTCGATTGTTTGGTAATATTGTAGAGAATAAAAATAATACTACAAAGAACATTAAATAAAAATATTATGATTTCTCAATAAACAATTATTTATTATTTATTTAAATCATAAATAATAATATTTATTATTACTGCTATTATAAAGCGGAACTTGTCATGTTACTTGTCTTGGTTTTGGTGCATGTCATAAAAGTTAAATTTGATAACATATAAGTAACTTATATTTTTATCTTTAATATATAGCACACAAGTGCATAGCACATACCCTCACACTAATTATTAACTAATTTTAAATAATTTAATTTTAAATCACGAATAATAAATAACTATAGTACGAGTTGTCAACGAATCAGGTCTAGGTAGAACTACTCTTGAACCAATTATTTAATTGGGATAAAATCATAAACTTGATTATATTAAAATAATAACTTAAAATAATACTAAATTACTTTTATAGTAATAAGTTAAACATTTTAACTAATATTGTCGTACTTATTATCTACTAAATCTACTTTTTCAAACATAAAACATGATAAAAATTATAAGAAAGTTAAAAAATTATATATTTCCATAAAATAATTGTTTCCAAATCTGAATTAGTTTTGGATAGGTAAGAACAAAAACTAACCTAATTATTAATCGAGACAAAATCATGGAACCATAACCGTTATAATTATGTTCAATCAATTTAACTCCATTGGGTAGACCCTACCCATTAGTTCAGCCCCAGTTTTTCTTAAAGAAATTAATATTTATATAATAATTTATTAAATAAAATAAATAAAAGTTTATTGAGATGTGACTCGTATAGGCTATCTCAAGCCATGCCTAACTCGTTGACAACCCAAAATATTGGGCTCAAGGGGAGAGACTAATTTGTTAGTAAGTTATTTCTAAATAAATAAATAATTTAGTAAAATAAATAAATAAATAAATAAATGTTTATTAAAATATTTCTTTTAATGTCAAATCTCCTTTATTTTACCGATTTATAAATAATGTTTTTACTTTTATTAAATAAATAAATGCTTAATAATAATAATAATAATAATAACAATAAAAGTTAAGATAAAGAATAGGAGGGGAGAGAGAATTAAGCAAAAGAGAAGAGGGATGACATTTTATTTTATAGGATGGCATAATTATAAATAATTATATGTGACACTCCTGTAATTTTCGAACGCCATAGAGTCAATTACATTTGAAAGTTTGTTTTATATGTGACATTCCTAGAGGAAGTTACATAGTGAGGTAAAGAGAATAAATTTATCTTATATGTGGCACTCCTATAATTTTCCAATGACATAGAGTCAATTACATTATAAAGTTTATCTTATACGCGACAGTCTTATATTTTTCAAATATTATAATGGGTTAAATAAAATAAATCTGCCTTATACGTGACACTTACTTAATTTTTAAATACCTCATTTTTGTACCTTTCATGGTCTTTGTACGTGGGATACCGTTTCTTGAAGGATAACGAATATATATATATATATATATATATATATAGATATATAGATGAATAGGGGAAAAGTCTTCTCCTGGAGGAGAGGAATCTTAGGCCGTGTTTGAAAAAGCTTTTGCTTTCTTCATTCAGTTTCACGGACTTTAGGAACCCAAAGCTCGAAAGCGAAGAGCCTGTTAAGGGCCAAAAGTCTGAAGCCGAAAACAGAGTCTTCAAAAACTTTTGGCTTTGGGCTTCTTCTTCCCGTGTGTAATAAGAAAACTCACTGAGCCCTAATTCTTTTTACAGGTTGGACGCACCAGTAAGTAAATAGAGGTATGCCATATTGAGACCTCCCATTACTCTCTTCAATATTTGCTTTTCGAGAAACCTGTGTGCATTTTTTTTTTGTTTTGTTTTACGTTAATACTTGATGTTTCTCTCTTAACTAGAAGGTATTTTTGTTAATGCTTGATGGTTCTCTGTTAAATAGAAGGCACCCTACTTAATTAGCTGATATTTTGGCAAAATATGGAGTTAATAAACAATCTTTGTATTGGGCTCGATTCATTTTTTCCTTGTTTTTCTGTTCATTCTTCAAGTAAGAAAATCCCATACATGTTCAATTATTCATTGATTAAATTATTTTCATCTCTCTTATGGATTTCAATTCATCAGTTGCAAGTTGCCCCAACACTGCGAAACCCTAACCTTCCTCGAGGCACATCATAAATCACCTCATATGTCTTCTGTTGAATACTGCCGATGATTGTTGTTTCTTCTTCATCATCGTTCGCACTGAAAGCCAAGCAAAACTTGTATGACCCTACATTAGTAATAACTCCTGAATATTGGTCCAACAGGAGGTCAATACCTCCTCCAAAATTCAGCTTTATGGATGGTATTGTCACTGTCCTGTTCCTACTCAAGTCATAGCATGTATCATAAACTCCTCCTCGTGGTGGTGTTGCAGATGGGTAGCCTGACATTGCTGCTCGAAACGCATTCCGAAGGATTATGTAGGCTGAAGGTGGTAGGTAACTGACGATTGTGCCCGAGTCTATAACGGTTCCATGAGCTGAGAATGTTGAAGCTGGAATGGCCAGTCTTCGCCCGTTCAAGCTTATTCCATTTAATGGCACGTAGTACAGGTCTGGATTCTGTGGGTTTAATATCAATCGTATGTACCTCACAGCTGGGGAGGTGGAACCTGTTTGGTTGCCAAATGCTAAGAACCCATTTGAGTTTGTGGAGCTTGGCAGACAGTAGGAGAAAACTTTTCCAAATTTAGTAGCAGTCTGATACACCAGAGATGCAGGGTGAGAGCCTAAACCCAGAATCCCAGATGTGGAATCTCGTAATTTAACATCGTGGCCACACCCTAACTTGAAGCCAGGGAAGACATCTGAGGGCGTTAGTCTGAGTGTTTCCCGTGCGAAGAAGCCGACAGAGTAGTCACTGTCTGCATACTGAGTTTGGTAAATACAAGCGTCTCTGCATGCAGGAGAGTGGTGTGTGGCGCTGTAGGCTTGGGAACAGTCTGCTGACCCACAAGCAATATTGGAATAAGAGGAAGATTGGGAAGGGGAGAAGGGGAGTCCCCTACAGTTAGGACATGTTTTGCAGAGGATCCAACTCAAGCTGCTTCCGGTGTCCATCGTCACCCATAGATTTTGGTTTGGTGTGCCAACTCCAATGTTGACAACGTAGTTTTTGGTTTTGAAAGGGAGACCGAACCTGGTTGGAATTTTAGCCTTGGAATCTCGGACATGTTTGTTGATCATGGAATGAATAGAGCGAACTCGGAGTTGGTCTTGGTGGAGGATTTCCTCCAGGCTGGGAGTTGTCTCTAGTGGTGAACAGGGTCCATTTACGTCTACTAATTGCAACTTTCCGGAAGGATGATTGTCGAAACCTGAAATTGTGGAGATACAAGCATAAAACATCAGATGCTCATTATTTCTCTCTCTCTCTCCCTCTTAATGCATGTCAAGTTTCATATGTTGTATTTAATGATTTTTTAGACGGAAGATTCAATATCTATAAATGTTTCTCATCTCCTTGGTCTTTTCTGCTTCTTCTTTTACCAAATGCTATATGTGTTGGTAGTGAGGCAGGTGGTCGTTAGAAAGAAAGATATAGTATTCCATATTGTTACATACTCTAATTGGGGGATAAGGGGTGGCTGACCTTCTCTAATAAGCCACATTACCTGTACTTGAGAGAACCTTAAAGCATTTCAACTAGGATGATCCTCCACTCCTATGAATGAGAGAATTCAAAGTCAAGGACTACTTGAGAGGGTTGAAGCTTCGATTGAGCTGCTTTCACTGAGTTAGCTCCTTTTGAGAAGCCACTAAATGAGTAGTACTCGATCGTTTGGGAGGGTTGAAGTGTATTGGCTTCTAGCTTTCTGAGGTGGGTTGACATTGACAACCCATAAGCTATATGTGTTTGGTAAAAAATCAAGACAGCCGAATTGGCCGTCATCTAAAAGGCTGGTTGTCTGCTTAAGCCTCTTTTGATTGGCTTCTCTAAAAGGGTTTCAAAGCAGCTGAAGCAACTTAACTGAATCTTCTGCTCAGTCCTCGCAAAAGTGCCAAAAAATTTAAGCCAAAAGCTCTTCTTCTAACTTAATTGAACAACTATTTTGGGCTTTTTACGGTTTTCACCAAACATAATTTATGGGTTCAATTGGGTTGTTTGGGTGAGGCGGCGCACCTCATAATCCAGAAACTTCTACCTGAAAGCCCGCATGAGTGGGCACTCAGTCCAACGGTTCATAATCGGATGAGGATTTGGATTAATTGGCCATGTATCTGCTTCTTCTTCCATCAACTTTCTTGTCTTCCTTTCTTCTATGTATCTTTCAAATTGTATTTTATAGTAAAAATAAAAATTTATTAAAGAAATAAAAAGAAATGAGAAAATACAATGGGCTCAAGCCGAAGAGACTCCAAGTTGAGCCCCAAAGAGAAAGCAACCGGGAAAACCACCTAAGATCAGCCTCCGCTAAGCATGCACGTCAAATTCTAGAAAACCCAAACAGCTATGCGATGTTTATAAAATGAATAAAACTACATGCTTTGACGGTTGGTTATAACTGATCTTCCAACTTATTAAGGCTGCCTTTGAAAAGAATGTAAACATGCAGAGTGTAAAATGGTTCATATAAATTACAAAATTGGGTTAGTTTTGCATTGATAAATTTATCTTCTTACTAAACAAACTTTTTAGTTGTAATGAATATTAACACGAATTTCAATAAAGCATATGCTTTAATATCAAAAGCCCACTTGAATGCAAATTGACTTCTTCTTTATTGATGTACTTTTACATCTTATTATCAATGTAAATATGCATTGATCTGTCATTTGTCAATACAAAAATACAATATTATCAAACAGAAGTAAAAGTGAACCAGAGTGCAAATTTACCCTGAACTGGGATTTACACTCCATTTGCATCGTTTCCAAACACAGCCTAAGCAAACGAAATTAGCAATCCTTTCACAATTAACCAATTTGGTAAGCCCAATGTAATCATGGCAGATTCTACCAGCAGGTATTCTTCCAAAAGGTTCCAGATCAAGCAAAATTCTTTGATTTGGATCCCAAAGTCGTAGAACACTGCTTAGAATTCCTTTTCTACACAATAGCATGTGAAATTTGAAATGTTTAATTAGAAAAAGGAAAATGCACATTGAAGTATAAACTAATGTTGTTTCTAATTAATGATGACAACTGATTCCTTTATAACTAATTGTATGTATATAAAGGCAGTGTTTGGAAGGGGTGCTATTTTTTTTTGCATAGTTATATCATTCTTTTTAGAAAGTGAAATATTTTTCTTTTGATTGGAACCATTGATAAAATAGATTTTAGATGTGGCACTAATGTAATGCCGTTTTTCTTATTAATGGCATGGGTTCCCAACACCCAAACATATTATGTGAACAACTAGACAGGGAAAACTTTTATACCTTTTGAGGATGGAATGCAGTTTGTTTCTGGAAGCAACGAATGAACTGCTATCTCTACCGTCTCCCCATCATGGGCCCAGCTGACCTTATACCAAGAGCAGGAGAGAAGCAAAAGAACAAAAGAGGACAAGCTAAAGTTTAGGAAAGAAGTATGGAGACTGGCCATGAATGGCTATTCTTCTTCTTCTTCTCTTCTGTTGTTGATGTCGTGCTGCTAGTATTTGCTGGATGTTGTACTGCTATTTATAAGGGTAAGGAATGAATAAAGTGTTTTGCCTTTATAAAAAGTCATGTATAGATGTCGAAGGCCTGAATGTTGTTAAATTTGCTTAGTTTTCATATACAAAAATCAATGCACTCAATCTAAGGTTCAAAGAATTAGTATTCCTAAGAATGTTGGAAAGGCAAATCTTAATTTAGGTGAACTCTAAAAAATTCCTAAAACACTTCAATAGTACTTGATTGAAGGCCGAAATTACTTTAAATAAGGAATAAAAACATATTAAATAGTTTATTTAAAGTGTAAGATACCATGATACACTTGGAAACATTAGAAATTATAGAAAAATTAAAATATATAGTATTAGTATACCTTAGGAAAAAATATAATTTTTATTTTATGATATCTGTTAAGATTTGTAATAAACCATGCCTTTCCAGTTTCATAGTTGGACTTGGGTGGCACTATAGCTAAAAGGTATGGTATCTAAACAACTGATAACCCATTAATTGGTATTCATCCAAGTGTAATTTATGGACTACTAGCTGTTCATCCAAATTCATGTGGGTATCTGATTGGTTAAAGTCTTTTTCTTTTGTTTTTCTTTTTTATATATACTAGATATTCTTTCCGCACTACAAATATTGTGAGTCCAGATCATCTATCAACAAAAGAAAATACCCTGTTAACATCATCTCACACCACACATTTCATGTATGATAGGTCCCACTTTTGTGGTGTCAGATCACGTTGGGTAGGGTGTTGGAACTTGTTTTCTTGGCAGTAGATCCCAACTCAAACATTGCATTTATGCATAAAATGTCGTACATAAGTACAAAAGAGATATTGGATTTAATTAAAGGATCTCAAATAAATGGTGTTATGGGCATTAATAAGAGAGAGATAGAGAGGGAGAAGGGGGGGGGGGGGGATTAATGAGGGAGAATGACTGTTCAGTTAATCTCAGAATTCTTAGCCCTATCGTACAGGTGAGATGAATCCTAATCATGGACTGATGCCAAATCCATAGGCAGGGTGCGGTTTATAAAGAGCTACTAATAAATTATGGGGGCTATAATTTCAGAATTCTGCAGTGCGCTAAAATATACTTCTCCCAATTAATAAGGCTTAGATAGTGGAGTTAGATGTACAAATCTGTTAGTAACAAACAATAATGCCATATCCACGTACGCATCATAGGTTTTGTGCAATCTGTCCACGGTTTATGAATAAGATGAATTTTTGTTCATTGCTTTTGAAGAATTTTTAAGTGATGAGGACTGGTGTGGTACAAAACTTTTATGTGTCTATTGGAAAAATTTGGTATTTATCATCCAGCTTTCTTTACGTGGTCATCTGTTCTTCCTTGTATTTCTCGTGTAATCCATTTGGAAGTTGGAACTACGTATTGTTACCTCTATTGAATTAAATTAAGCCGTTTTGGCTTATAAAAAGAAAAATAAAAAAGCTGCCGTTGTTTGTTACTAGCAGATCCAAACCTGTCAGTTAGTATTTTAATAAGGAAGTTACTAAGAGTTTATATGAATTAATTAAGGTATTAATTAATATGGGTAGGCAAAAAATTGATACGTATTGACCAATTTGGACATAGGATAGAAGTGAAAGATGCACTTTGTATCTTCCATATTGTTGCTTTCACAAGCAAAATTAGGCTTCCAAAGTTCTAACTTTTAATATAAATTTTATCCATAATAAAATTCGATCATTTGTACAAGTAGAAAAGTGTTTTAGCCTAAATGTTATTCATAAACGCTTTGATTGTTTAGGAAGCTCACTAATGCTATGTTTGTTTGAAGGAAAAGGTAGATAAACAAAGGAAAAGACAGGCAAACCATACAAGGTTTATAAAGGTTTCTTTATCTTTCCCTTCCTTTCCCTACATTTTCCTTTAAACCAAACATAACCTAAATGCATGACTCGATTAGCAAATTCATTTTATAGAAAGATAAGATCCCTTAATCTCTATTTAGGACCAGGCAAGCTATTTATTAGGAGTTTAAATTGGGCTAGGTTAGACAAAACCCAAGAAAAAAATCAAAATTGGCTGAAGTATAGAACGAAGTTAGGGTTGAAAATTATGAACACAATTTAATTTACAAGTTGAATTAATTCCATGTCCTACATAGTAATAACACTTGACTTGGTGCCTTATCAATTTACCATGAATATTGTTGGATGTAGATGAGTCTTGTATCATGCAAATGTCTCTCTTGATAAATATATGTAAAGCTCATCTTGCTTCAAATTAAGGGTTTTCATCAACAAAAAGGCCTTTATTACAAAGAGAGCTCAGCTTCAACCTTGTGGTTAAAACATGCCACAATTAATTCATCCAATTTTAAGCATGGCTTGCAAAAAAAAAGGGCCGGGGGGTATTCACAATTAATTCATCTAAGTTTGAATTTGTACACATGGTTTATTTAGAAAATCTGGATTCAAAAGATTTGGTATCATTCCACAGTTATTTTGCAGCCTAATTTGTGTGTTTTGCTTGTTACAAAGTTATGTTGGCAATTGAAAAGTTTATTGTCAAAAACAAAATGTCTCCTACTAATCTTGGGAGTTCTCCCGAGAGTATGGTGGTTACAAAATGGAATGTTAGAAAGTGGATTCATATAATTGAAATGTTAAACACCTTAAGAAGGAAGAAAGAAAAATAAAGAGAAGAAGAAAAAAGGGCTACACACAACATAAATCGGGTCAGATGTATTAGGCACGTTAGGTAAGCACAATGAGTGAGCACGTAATAGTTAGCCGTGTGACACATGTCCCAATTAATTCGTCTTTCATCCAAACGTTGGGTTTTCCTTTTTCATTGTTTTTATTTTTAATTATTTTGATAAAAATAATAAAATAATGGATAATTTCTATCTAACGGAACAAAAACGTTTGGATGAAAGGCGTATTAACTGGGACATGTGTCACACAGCTATTACGTGCTCACTCATTATGCTTACCTAATGTGTCTACTACATCCAGACCCACATAAACCAGACTAGCTCGGCAAATGCATGTGTACAAAACAATAGATAAACTCAAGATTAGTTTACTTCTTAGTCCATATGAGACTCAAGACACTCTTGCTAACAAATAAACAAAAGGACAACTAAAAAGAATGTGCATTTAATTTGAATCACGGAAAGCCCAAAGAAAGAAAACATACTAAGAAGCAAAGATATCCATTTTGGCATTTTTAGAAGTTCTTAATTTAGCTGCCTCTACGAATTTACAATTATCATTGGGGAAGATACCAAAACCATCACTGATCTCCTGTTGGATGGGAGCATTCTACTCTTCATTGGTGTTAATTAAATTTCCTTTTGCTTTACATTCCAGATCCAAGACCATTTTCTTGGTCAATTTGCTATCTTAAATTCATTTAAACTACAGACTTATATCAAGCAAGTTAGGAAATTTCTTACATACATTCTTTCTACTAAACAGTTATAGCTAAACTACTTAGTGGGCTTGTATTGTCCACCATAGCGGCTATTCCTTTGCTGAAAATAAAAGAAGAGCAGCTGCTAATTCTGCTTCCCCAAAATCAGGCCACAGAGATTTCGGGAAGAAGGACTCGATATAGGCCAACTGCCACAACAAGAAGTTGCTCTCCCTAAGCTCACCACTGGTCCGAATTAGCAGATCTGGGTAAGGAAAGTTGGTGTAACTTGTTTCCAATTCTTGTTCAATTACAGACTTTGTGATTTCTTCTGGATGGATTAAACCTTTCTCTAGTTTGTGAGCTATTCTTTTTCATGCTTGCATTATGTCATATTGCCCACTGTAGTTAATTGCAACAATCAACTGGAATTCTAAGTTGTTCTTGGTGGCCTCTTTCACTTCAATTTTCAATTTTTGTAAGGACTTTGGTAGGTTGGATGGCTCCCCAATTATGGACAGGCGAATTTTTTCCGTGTTAATTTCAAATCAAAGCAAGTATATTCATGATACAAATACTATCATTTGAAGAGTGAAGACTGAATTATTACCAAATTCAATTGCAGAGTGAATGAAGCAAATTATTACCAAAAAAACAAAACAATTGAAGAATGAATTAAGCGGTATTTGTTTGCAGGGCAAACATGAACTGCATACAAAAGAATACAAAATACAAGGTTTTGTACTCTACATATTTGTAGTTGTGCTCCTTCCAAACTGAGTCTAAAGGATATAACTTATGTTGGCCTAAGTTAGCATTTTACACTGTTTTGGGCGTGGGCCTTTGGGCTGGGCTCATTGAAATTTTGACAAAATCCCAAACCTGCACCCTATTTGTACTTTTGCCTGGTTTGCAGTTTCTTGGTAGTACAAATTTTGCATCCCAAAAACTGATGCAAAATTTGCACCACCTCCCTTCTACATTGACTCTCTTTCTTATGAAGTGGGGACTCCATCATCTTGCTTTTTACCTCACACCTAAGGAAATAACCCTCCTATCCCCGTTCTCTTTTCATTTAGGCTATGTTTGGTTTGAAGGAAAAAATAGGGAAAGGAAGGAAAAGGCAAAAGAACCTATACAAGATTTGTAAAGATTTCTTTACCTTTTCCTTTCTTTCCCTACTTTTTCCTTTGAACCAAACACAGCATTAAAATGGGGATACCTTATTTTACTTCTTACTGTGCTTCTCACAAACAAATAAGACAAACTCAAATTTCAAGCAAAAGTGAACCACAATATACATGTAGGAGAAAAGTGTGTGACAATGTAGACTTAAAAGCACTGGTCTTACAGACAAGCATCGTTGGAATAGGAGGATGACTGGGAAGGGAAGAAGGTAGGTCCTCTTCAGTTAGGACATGGTTGGCAATTGATCCATGTCAAGCTGCTTCCGGTGTCCATCGTCACCCATAAATTTTGAAGGTTAGTGAGAAACAAGCCTGAAATTTAGATTTAATTTTTCATACATGAAAAAATCAAATTAATGCACCCAATCAAGGTTCGAAGAATCAGTATTTGAAAGAATGTTTAGAAAGACAAATTTTATGATACATATGTAGGTATGAATGGATATGGTGGAATGATTACGAGAATACACTAAGGAAACTCTAATAATCTCAAAATAAGTTTAATTCTTAAATTACTATAAATTAATAAAGTGTAAATGCACAAAGGCACATAATTAATAATTTATTTGAAGTGTAACGTACCAATAGATACTTTTTGTTTTCAAAACTATTGTGAAAAATTAGAAATGGTAGAAAAATTAAAATATATAATATGTATCTTAGGCTGTGGTTGGTTGCGCTGCAAATGCAAATATGTATTCTGCGTAAATACCTCTTTTTTCGGTTCTTGAACTTAAAGTGTAACCCATTTTTTGTATTCTTCATATTTGTTTAAAATCGATGGAAAACATAGGTTCTATCATTAAATGCCTTAAATTTTTGGTCAAGCACACCATTTATCAAAAGAGCACAAGTTTATATCCAAAAAATGGTTACAATGATGAACTCTTCTCATAATTTTGACATCTTAATCATTACATTTTTGTATAGCAACCAAATGCTCACAAATGCGAACTGGAGTACATAAATAGCTAGGTTCAACATTTGTATTGCAAACAAACACAACCTTAGAAAAACAATATAATTCTTGCCAATATATCTGTGATGCCTGAAGGGTATGATATGACAAGAACTTTGGCCAATCAAATTGAAACCCCATTCCCTTGAATTTCGATGAATATCAGTTGATTGGTTACCATTTTAATGAAAAAGACTGATTGGTTATTAGTTTTTAAGATACCTAGGGATGGCAATTTTCCCCATCCCCATTGGGCATTCAACCTCCTCTACTCAATGGGGTCGGGGTTAGAGATGGGGAATAATGTGCCCACCTCGCCCCGACCCCGATTACATATATATATGATGTTATTTATATTATATATCAAAATATATTTATTTTTTTTTATTTTAAGTGAATTTGTATTTTTTTTTCAAAAAGTACTATTAATTAAAAAATCTCGAGGATTTAGGTCCCCGTGGTGAAACCGTCTATGTCGGGAATTAAGGATGGAAGATAATTTTTATCCCTGGTGGGGTCGGGGTCTGAGACGGGAAGTATGATCCTCGCCCCAAATGGCCAAACCCACCCTGCCATCCCTAAAGATATCATCCCAAAAATTTGATAATAAATGAATTAAATAGGGGAGTTAGAGAGAGAGAGAGAGAGTATCAGCCTTATGAATAAAGGAGTTAGTTGAGCATCCGGTTCGGTTGGTAACAAAAAATGCCAGATACATCAACATGGAAAAACTTTAGCTGTTTGGACGTGAATAGGTGAATTGCCTAGAATGTGCTCAGCCCAGAAACTGTCTCAACAGTCTATGCTATTGGGCCCCAAAAGCCAAAGTTAATCCCATCAACAGAGTTCACATCTCTGCCCCACAGAGAGCCACCCTACAATGTCCCACACCACATCTCCGCCATGTATTGGAAACATCTTCCGATGATAGTAGTAGAACCGATGATGTTGATCATTGGGAGATGTTCTCAATACATGACGGAGATGTGGTGTGGGGCGTAGTGGGGCGGCTCTTTGTGGGGAGGAGATGTGAGCTCCATCAACATCTGGTTCTCCTGCCTAAAAGTGGGATCTGATCATAACAAAATTGTACCAACATGGTATCAATAGGACCTGTGTCCACACATCTCACCGTGAGGCTGAGACCCACAATGTCTGTGATGGGTAGGAGATCTGAGCTCTACGCATCATGGGTAGAGTTTCACAAACCGACCACGTTTGTAAGATATCCCCATTGCACGACTATAGTGTCTTGTGGGTAGAGTTGGGGGAAAATTGTGGATAGGAGATCTGAGCTCTATGCATCATGGGTTTGTGCAATCTGTCCATGACACAAAACTGTGATGAGGACAAATGATACATTGTTTTTTGAAATTTTTATTGTGTAGAGGACAGGTGACACAAAATTGTAATTGCATTAGTTAGGGTGTTAATAAAAAAAATTATCAAGAGAAAATGAGAATTAATACCTTAAATATAGGATTTAATGAAAGGTTAATTAGTAAAATTTAAAATCACAATTTCAACCCTTACAATAAAAAGAACCAAATTCAAAAAGAGAGTATTTTTATCAAGAAAAGCCCAAAAGGCATGAAAAACTATTCCCCTTTTTATAGTAGTATAGATGTACAAAAAATTATAAGAAACTTCACTTACCCCCACCTAATAAATTTTAATTACACCGTACGGTTGGGAAAAAGTGGTAAGGGTGATTGATGGCAATACAGAGTGGGGGTGTGGGAAGTTCAGAAATGTTGTAAGTGTAGGATGGAATTAAAATTTGTAGGTGGGTCTCAATGATGTATTCCCAAAAATTTAAGTTTGAAAACTAAATTTTCTATAGGATATAAGTATTGTACTCCAAAGCACATATTGTTATTTTATCTATACCCTAAAAAATAATTATTGTTTCTTCCCTACAAACATAAAATGGTGGAATGGAAAGTATGCAATCAGAGGTCAAACGTATGAATCCAAAGGTGGGCGTGAATTGGTTCAGCTTTATTTTGTCAGCCATATCTGTCATATACCATTAAAAGGTCCAAGGTGTATACAATGTTAATTTAGAGAATCAGACCTGACCAATCGATCTGACTAGTAACAGTTCACCACACGGTTTGATCAGTTTCTAAAAACCTGGAAAGGCCAAAATTTTGTTTGGGCACATTATCATGAGAGTGAGCAAATAGTAATGTGAAAATCTATGATGTGGGAAAGATATGATATGAAAAGAGTTTTGACCAATCAAAATCTATCTATGAATTTTGATAAATAACATCTTATTCGCTATCAAGTTTATGATTCCATTTTATTGGTAAGTTGGTTTTTAGATATCATATCTTTTCCATATTGATGATGCGCAATCCGGCCGGTCTTAGCTATCAATGACCTTGCCTCTGAATTGAGTAGCGGGGACCTGAAACGGAGGAGATGAAGAAGCTCCGGGGAGAACCCGGTGTAAAGGCTCCGAAGCTTAAGTTAGAATCTTTCAAAGGCAAGATAAACCAGATAGCGCAAGGTTTGCATCCCTCCTCTTCGGGGGTGGAGCGCCTTTTATAACCACCTCGCTCACTCACTCCTAGACTCCTGTCAGGTTGGGAATGAGTATTTTCGTGCTTCTGCCAGTCCGGGCATCATCGCCCCTGCTGGGGCAGAACCGTCGCTGCTCCTTTTGTCGGAGCCGTCTCTGTAACTGGAGGCAGTGGTGACAGGTGACGGTGGCAGGTGGCCGTTGGAAATGCGGCCGTCAAGCGTCAGATCCCAAGTCAGTCAGGTGCGTCGCCCCTGGATA
>NW_010729118.1:308402-387636 GCF_000365185.1 Nelumbo nucifera | reverse complement strand
CGAGCTCTAAGTAGGGAGCTCGGGCCTCTTGCTAGGGAGTTCGAGCTCTAAGTAGGGAGCTCGGGCCTGCTGGTCCCTTCCCTTTGGCGTTTGTACCCTCAATACGCTGTCTTGAGTTCCGAGCTGCTTGCCTTTTTTGCCACGTGCCGTGATTTGCGAGGTCGGGCCAAATCTTCCTTCATCAATATCATAGTCGAACCCATTAATTGCCCATTGATTTATTTTGAGTAAAAATAAAAGTATGCCCGTGAATTGGTGAACTGCTGTGAACGTGCCCAACCAAGAAAGTCTCTCATCAGGAAAGGCCTTTGGCCCCCAACAGCCAAAGTTATAGCCAATTGAGGAAATGATTAACCGATATCACAGTTTCATAACATTGATTGTTTTTTACATTCTCATCCCGCAAACGATGCTAATTTTAGTGAAGTAGGTTCACTAAGAGGTTGTTTGGCACCGGAGCATTTCATAGTGAATCGTTTAATTGGATTTACAGTTTCACCTGTTTTTTTGAAAAATAAAAAAAGGGATATAGGCTGATTGGAATTTTAAAGTAATTTAGCATAATATTAAAATATATTTATAATGACAACTGTGTGACATCTCAAAAAGGGTTAGTTTTTTTCTTTTTTTTTATATTTCATTGTGCCATGTCACCAGGGTGATTCAGAATCACCCAGACAATTCAAAAAACGCCAATTTGATGTTTCAAGAAACCACTCCTTTCCCGAATTCCAATAGTAATTATTACAGAAATGTTTTTTTTTTTGAAAACACCCTTGCCAAATAAGATTTTTTTTTGCGGATTCCGTTTTTTTTTGCTGATGTGGTACGCATAACACATCAGCAGAAATGAAACACACACACTGGTGCCAAACGTATAGTAAAGCGACATGTTTAATTTTGTAGAAACGAAAAGGTTAATGAAGAAAAGACAATGATAAATGGATTGGATCATGATCCGATCTGATATGAGATCCAATCTAATATATATATATATATTTATTTATTTATTTATTTAAAATATATTATTTATATACTTTTATAAATTTGTTATATTATTTATTTTTTATAAAAACACATATATATACGATGAAAATAATTAAAAAATACTTATATTTTTTGTTTTTTCTTTATTTAAATTGGTATATTTTATTTTTTAATAATTTATTAATTTTTAAAGTAAACAAATTGGATAAGATCAGATCCGAAGATCTGACTTACTAATAGGATTTGAATTCAAATCGAGGCCTATTAGATCTGATCATATCTTTGGATCAGATCGGATCCGATATAAACAATGTCGGATCGAATTCGAATATACCTTAATTTGAATTCGATCTGATCCATTTGCATCCCTGTTTGCACTCAGTGGTCAAATTAGTGTGATCATTTTTGTATTTTTGGTAACTATTGAAATGTGTTCTAAGGAGTTGAATGTGTCTAGCTTGGAATACTATTTTTCATTAAAAGAAAAAAAACAGCTTGCAATATTATAAATGGGCTCCTTGCAGATAGGGGCAACTTTTTGCCCTTAATATCAATAAAAAATAATATTTTTTATATAATAAGTAAAATAGGATAGCCTTTTTGAAAAATATCAAAAAAGTGCAGTGGATCGTCTTCCTCCTCTGCCTCTCCCTCTGTATTCATGCGAATGGATCCGCTTGGGCTGAATGAGGTTCACGCAAAAAAGACAAATAATTTACAAATTGTGCCGGAAAAGCACATTGCAGCAGCTGATGATTTTTTTTTTTTTTTCCGATTTGCAGGATATGACCAGGTACAGAAGCTTGGTCCGACAACATCTTGATCTTGAAACAGTGAGGTCGAGGTTGGAAGAAGGACGATACTTGGTTGCAGCTGAAAGTTCTTCCATGATCTTCTTCTCTTCTCTAGCAATGTGATTGTATTCTTCCCCAAGAACTCGTTCGAGTCCTCTGCCGCAACTACACTTCGAGACGTCGTCAGAAAGGAGATGGTGAATCCAGTACCGTCCAAAATCAAACCGCCGGATTCAATGCTTTTTAAACCAAAGCTTGCTGCTCCCTTGATTGCCTGCCGTAAGCGCAATTCAATCTCTGCCAAAACTTCCACTACGACAAGCGTAGATAGGAAAGGGGAGCAACGACTAGCTTCTTCGACAAGGTTTCCTCGGGAAACAAACTGCATAGCAGAGCGGTCCAGCGAAAAGGAGTGTTGGGCGCCTGTGCCGTCGAAGCGGGTGAGGGAATCTACGGAAACGGAAGCTGTGAGCTCCAGGCAAGCAAGGAAACGTGCGAGGAGGTGATGGCAATTTCTGACGATTGAAGTTTTTATTTTGTTGTTTTTTTTCACTTTCTGCCCCCTCCTGCGTCGGTTTGCTCTTTGGGACGTGAAAAAGCATTTTCAGTTATTACGTGGCCGGAAAAATGCAAAGGAGGAAGCCGAGTAACAAATTGCCCTTCCAAAAAAAACTATTCCATTTTAATTATTATATACAAATATTACTTTTTAGCTTTTTTTTTTTCCTCTTTAGTTTAAAAATCTTAAACTAAAGTCTATATATTAAAAGAACTTTTGAACAATCAAAACCATCCCCCGTGAAATACTTGGCTAGAGAGCTTTTTCTTCAAATACTTTTTTTTGTTAAATATTTTACTTCAAATACTTGACAATCTATTTTTTAAAGAAAACGTAAATAAAAAACTTGTGGATGCGCCACTCTCAAATAAAATAGTTCTTTATAGATATGTACCAACCCATTCTCAACAAAAAGTTTATTTATAGGCCCAAAGTATTGTTGGGGTAGGTGCTGGTTCCGAATTAATGCTAATTGATATTTTAAATGTCTATAACTCTGTATTAAAAATCAGAAATCTGCATTGAGCCTGTCTGTTAATACTTTTTAAACCCCACTCTCAAAAAAAAAAAACAAAAAATATGCTAATTTTAGACATGTACTACCTATTAAAAAATGCTCACTTCAAAAGACATGTGGCAATATTATAATATATAAAAACTTTCAATAGTGTGGGTTCCATTTTTAAATGAAATAGGTTCTGAATTGTAAAATCCTAGCTAGCATTGAAATAGCTAATTTACGATTGTTGCTGCTAAAGTAAAGCCTACAGAGTACAGAACAATTAACCCCATTAATTCCTTCCTATTGGTGGTGTATTCTTGTCTTTTGTTGTAATATAAGACATTCTTCATCAATATTCATTTTGATGGATTGTGTTTAAGCACATTAATAATGGATTGTGTTCAAGGAGCTGTGTTAAACTTGGATATTATGTACTCATCTTTGTTATAATATATATATATATATATATATATTTTTTTTTTTCCCATCAAAGGAAACTTCTTTTGCATATATCAGTTATTTATATCCAAATTGAAAACCATCAAGATGAGAATTGTGGAGCTTGGGACACCATGGTTCTGCAAATCACTTGCATTGGCACTCGAATTAATAAATTAATATATGCTGTATGCACCAATTTCAGGAATATATAAATACATTTCTCTACTCAAATATAAGCTGTATGCACCATTATTGATTTATTTTTAACTTTCTTTTTCATCTCTCTTTCTCTCTGCTAAGATGGATTTCACTAGCAAGTCGTCCCAACACTGCGAAACCCTAACCTTCCTCGAGGCAGATCATAAATCACCTCATATGTCCTCTGTTGCATGTTGCCAAGGATTCCTTTTTGTCTCACATTATCGTTTGGAAAGAAAGCCAAACAAAACTGAGATGGCTGAGATAGCCGTGCATTAACAAGAATCCCGGAATGTGAATCCAACTGGATGTCAGCACCTCCTCCAAAATGCAAAACGATGGACGGAACCATCACTGTCTCGTTCCTGCTGAAGTCATAGCATGCATCGAAAGGTCCTATTCCTGGTGCAGATGGATAGTGTGACATTGCTGCATTAAACACATTCCGAAGGGTTCGGTAGGCTAAAGGCGGTAGACGACTGATGACTGTGCCTGAGTCTATCACAGTTCCAGGATTCGAAAACGTTGAAGGTGGAATGGCCAGTCTCTGCCCATTGACGCTTATTCCTATTAATGGAACGAAATAGAAGTCTAAATTCCTAGGGTTTATTATCAACTGTGTGTACTTCACGGCAGAGGAGGTGGCGCCTGTCTGGTTGCCAAATGCCAAGAACCCATTTGAGTTTTCTGAGCGCGGCAGGCAATAAGAGAAAACTTTTCCAAATTTAGTTGCCGTCTGAGACACCAGAGAGATTGGTTGAGGCCCTAAACCAAGAAGCCCAGATGTGGAATCTTGTAAACTGACATTGTGGCCACACCCAAACTTAAAACCAGGGAAGACATCTGAGGGTGTTAGTCTGAGTGTTTCACGTACGAAGAGGCCGATGGAGAAGTCTCGATCAGTATACTGAGTTTCATAAACACAGGCGATGCTGCATCTTGGAGAGTAGTGTGTGGCGCTGTAGACTTGAGAACACTCTGCTGACCCACAGGCAACGTTGGAATAAGAGGATGATTGGGAAGGGAAGAAGATGGGTCCTCTGCAGTTAGGACATGGTTGGCATAGGATCCAAGTCAAGCTGCTTCCAGTGTCCATCGTCACCCAAAACTTTTTCTGAGGTGTGCCAATTCCGATATTGACAACGTAGTTTCTACTATCAAAAGGGCGACCGGAACTGGTTGGAATTTTTGCCTTGGAATCTCGGACTTGTTTGTTAATCATTGAATGAATAGAACGAACTCGGAGTTGGTCTTTGTGGAGGATTTCCTCCGGGCTAAGAGCTGTCTTCCCTAGTGGTGAACAGGGTCCATTCATGTCTACTAATTGCAGCCTTTTGTGATGGTCGAAACCTGAAATTGTGGAGATCAAACATCTTACATTAATTCTGATTCTGAGTATTCCTCTCTCCCCACAATAGAAATATAATAATGGGATGAACATATAGCCATACGGCATCTGCTTATGGTTCTTAATTGTTAAATTTCATACGTTGCATTTAATTCTTTTTAGAGGGAAGATTTAGAAATTAGAATCCATTGATCTTTATCGTCTCTTTGTTTTCTCTATTTTTTCTTTAACTTTTTGGTGCTGGGCAGACAATGAGCACGTGCCCGTTAAATTGAGGATATATTCCGCGATTGGGAGTGTTCATTAATGGGTTTTTTTTTTGTGCTTTTCAATGTTTTCAAAGGACCGGACTGGAAAACACCCATTTTACCCCAAAACCGTTATTTGGCCAAAAATCGTTGATTTGATCAGTAAATTGCTGATTCAGGCGGTCAAACTATCAAACCGTTTGACTTAGGAATGATTTTTGGCCGTTTTTTAATTTTTTAAAATTTTAATTTTTTGTTAAAATGGACCATCCATTCAGACCGGATGGTCAGACCGTTCAACCCGAGAACTGAACCCAGAGTCCGGTTTTAAAAACCTTGGTGCTTTTCATTTAGAGCAGCCAAAAGTCAATTAGAAAATTATTTGGCGAAAAAGCATGAAAAGGGCATTTTTTATTAAATTAAAGCCCATTTAGAAAAGCAGAAAAATGCTACTTTTAACTTTTTACATTTGTAAAAAGTTATTTTGAAAAAAAAAAAAAAAAACTAGTGACCAGCCAAATACTAAAAGAACACTTTTTCAAGTCTCTCTTAGAAAGTTAGAAGCCAATTAGGCCAAAAAATACTCAAACACGGCTATAGTATACAACATTCTTACATAATTTGGGGGATTAATTAGGGGTATCTCGCAGTCTATAAGTCACATTCCCCATGGGCTATTCGGGCGTTTTCACCAAACATAGCTTATGGGCTGTTCGGGCGGAGCCCACCCCATAAACCCAGAAGCCACTCCAATGCAGAGATGGGTTACTAATATATAGGAAAATTAAAACTGCAAGAATAAGAAAATCTATTTAATTAAGACGACGAGAATGGGAGAATAAATTGTTTGGGTTTCCCAAACATAGTACCTGAACAAGAAGAAAGGAAATTATTTTATACCTTTTGAGGATGATATACAATTTGTTGCTGGTAGCAACGAATCAACTGCAATCTCTACTGACTCCCCTCCATGGGCCTTGACTTTATACCAACAGCAAGAGAGAGGCAAAAGAACAGAAGAGAAGAGTACAAAGTTCAGGATGAAAGTATGGAGAATGGCCATGAGTCCAATCGTTCTTCTGTTGCTGAAGTTGTACTCGTAGTGCTTGTTGGGTGTTGTACTGCTATTTGTAAGGGTTATGTATGAGTTAATAAAAGTGTTTTTCCTTTTTTTTTTTAAAAAAAAAGGTATAAATAGGATCGAGACACATGAATACACTAGCGGAAATCTAATATCGTATACTTTTTATGGCAATATCTGTGATGAATAGCAACTGATTGGTTACAACTTTTTCAATTTTGCCAATCAATTTGAGACCCCATCTCCAGTGAATTTTATTGAATTCCAGCTGATTGGTTACCAAAAAGGTATTGAACCCAAAAATACTAATAACCAATGAACTGATATATATTCAGTGGTAATATTGCCTGTCATTCATCCAAGTTTACGTGGATACCCAAGTGGTTAAAGTTTTTCTTTTCCTTTATTAGTTAAATTTATATTTTTCTGGCATTATAAATTTACCCTTAATTAATAGGGCCTTAAAATGGATTAGATCATGATCCGATCTAATCCGATATATGTTATATATTTATTTATATAAATGTTATTTATATTATATATATATTGTTTATTTATTTATAAATATATTGTTTATATTTTATTTTAAAAAAAAGTTGTTATATTATTTAATTTTTTATAAAAATGTATATATATGATAAAAATAATTAAAAAATATTTGTATTTTTTTATTTTTTTCTTTATTTAAATTAGTATATTTTATTTTTCTTTTAATAATTTATTAATTTTAAAGAAGACAAGTCGAATCGGAACAGAAGCGAAAATCTGAATTTCCGATAGGATTTTAATTCAGATCAAGGCCTATCAAATCGCAGATCTTTGAATCTGCCACCCGATTCGTTGGCATCTCTCTAGAGTCATAGATTATAGTCGACCTTAAATAAGAGAGAGGGAGCTTTTAATAGGGCCTAAAAAACGGGTATTAATGGGCTTTAAAAAGGATCATAGCCCATAGGGCCGTTTTGAGTAGGGCAGCACCACACTTATAACCCCCAACGAACCAACTAAGTGACCAACATCTAGAGTTGGTTAAGAGTCTTGATCTACTGGTAACAAAAAATTTAGGCGCATCATAGGTTTGTGTCCGATCTGTCCAAAATACATGAGTAATATGAATTTTTGCACATAATAGCATAGAAGGGAAACTTTTGGGCCCTAATATCAGTAAAATTAATATTTTAAAAAAATAAAAAATAGGGTAATTTTTGAAAAATAATATCAATAAAGGGCAGAATCATTGTTCATTTTCTTCTTCTTGCAGTCTATTCACCAGCACCGCTGTTTGTTGTCGCCCGCCACTTCTAGCAATGCCTCTGCCTATCTCTGCCCTCCTTCTCCTCCACCTTCGGCAACATTGTCGGAGGTGGTCTGAGCAGAGGCGGCGGCGGTGGCACTGGTGGTTATTTTTCTGCCCAACGCCGCCACCTCCACCTCCGCCTCCGGAAATATTGCCTGAGGTGGGTGGAGACAGAGGCGACAGCGGCACTGGTGGGCGGAGGTGGTGGCTTGGGCAGAGAAACCACCAGCGCCACCTCCTCCCACCTTTGGCAACGTTGCTGAAAGCGGAGGCGGAGGTGTTGCCGGAGGCGGCGGCGGGCAGTGGTGAGCAGCGATGCTGATGAATAAACTGCAGGAGGAAGAAGATGAATAATGATTCTGCCCTTTATTGATATTATTTTTCAAAAGTTATTATATTTTTGAATTTTTTTTAAAAATATTACTTTTAGTGATATTAAGGTTCAAAAATTACCCTTATATACTATTATCCCTTTTTTTTAATTTTGAGTGTGGCACAAAACTCTGATGTTGTTTGTTACCAGCATATCCGCACCTATTTGTTAGGGTATTAATAAATATATTAGCAAGAGATTATATGGAGTTGAGGCCGCATTAATTAACATGGGTAAGAAGGGAATTTGAACTTAAAAACTGACATATTGAGCAATGTGGACATAAAATACATGTGGAAGGTCTCGAAAATTGGGCCGGCCATCACACTTGGGTTCACGTTAGGAATCTTAAAATAAGATTCAACCTGTATCAATCACATAATTATATTGATGTTTTCACAGGCAATATACATATATAACAATATCAGCGTTTCAAAGTTACTTTTTAATATATAAAGTACGATTATTTTGTACATGTAACAAAAGCGTTTTGGCCTAAATTTTGTTCCATTAATTATGGAGAGAGGAAGTTAAAGGCTCTGATCCTATTATTCAACGTTTTCGATGCGGATGGTTGGACCGTTCAGCCCGAAAATCGTTTAGGCAATTAATTCCGTTTCACTTTTGATTCATTTTTGGGTCAGAAAAACATTGATTTGGTCAAAGAACTACTAACTTGGATGATCGAACCTTGACTTATTTGACCCAACAGTGGTTTGCATTTTTATAGGATGAAAGAGATTGAGAGATGGGGAGAGATGGAGACTCAGATCTAAGATTAGATCCCAGAGAGAGAGAGAATAGAAATATTGCAGATTTGAGACTCAAATTTGAGATCTCAGAAAGATCTGAAGTTTCTGGCACTGCTGCTTCTGTTGCCGCCTCTGTTGTCATCGTTGACGCCATTGTTGTCGTTGCCAGTGAACGTCGGATGCTCTTCTTCCCCTTCCTTCTTCTTCCCTCTCCCTCCTTCTTCCATCCTTCATTTTTTTTTCCTTTTTCTTCTCTTTTTCTCTCTTTTTTTCTTTATCAGCCGACAATCACATCTCTTTCTGAGTTTCTTTCTTATAAAAGATTAAATATAAAGCCCTAATTTTCTAATCTAATCAGACCACTTCAACTGTTTGACTCGGACGGTCGAACCGTTGACAAAAAAACCGGTGGCCAGAGTGGTTCCATTTCCTGGTCAGTTTTTAAAACCTTGCTATTATTTGTTACATGTAATAATGTAATAATTTTGATCATTTAAGAAGCTCACTAAGGTTGCATTTGGCATTCCTTATTTTAAGGACTTATTTCCTTTTTGCAGTTAATGCTCCTATGAACACTGAATTTTTAACTGTAGCAAGGAGATAAATCCTTAGAATAAGGAATGCCAAATGCAGCCTAAATGACCCAACTATTCAATTCATTCTACATGTACACAATGACACAATTAGGATTGATGCTTTGGACAATCCTAACCTAATTTGATCTTATATACCTTTTATAATTGAATGTGTATGTATTTGTATGCATGTATGTATATATTGTGCTTTCAAAAAAATATGTGCATATATATTTAGTTGTAGGACATGTATATATCTAATATTACACATGCATACATGCATATATACATACATACATACATACATATACATGCGCATATATATACATACATACATGCATGCATGCATATTTGGTTGATCAGTTAAGTACACTTGAGAAACTAGAAGCACAAACTACACTTTCTAGTGTTAGATTGGCTATTTCACACCCTTTTACATGATATTTGTTGCCTTCTCTTTTTAGATATTGTCCTATAAAATGATTATATTTCTGAGCATTTAAGGCGATGCTTGGCATTGATGCCGTTGCTCCAGAAAATGGCGACACATCAGTGCCACGTTGAAAAATCACAGCTCCAGAAAATGGTGACATGTTCGGAACCATTTTTTCAAAGAAAATGTTGCCCCAAATCACGTCTTGGAAATTGGGAAGGCATAGTCTTCTCATTTTGGAGCATGTTGCTATTAATGGTAACATGATGTGCCAGTGACGTGGCATCCAACGTGTATTATATTTGAATTGATATGGTGCATCGCAATGCACTATATCATAAAAATTCTCTCCTCTTTTAACGAACCCTAAAGCATTTTCTTCTATGGCTTTTTATCAGTTTGTTTTGTGATTTTCTTTTTTTTATATATTCTGTTTTTTCCATGCAATTTCATTCAATTTTCTGATTTTCATACTTTGTTCTATATTTTTTTATTTATCTAGATTTTTTTCTGTTTTTTTCATGTAATTTTCAGATATTTTGCCATTTTCCTCATGATTTCCAGAATTTTTTTTATAGTCTATTCAACAATTGGGACCATAGGATGAAATGGGAATTTTTTTCCACCGTTGGTTGTAAAATAATATATACATAGTGGAAGCACTCGATAATGGGTATCAGTGCTAAAAACAGATATGGAGCACTGGTACCAAATAAAATGTGTTGTTGTTGCCCCAAGAAACATCCTACCTAGCAGCAACGTTTCCAAACAAAAAAAAAGATACCATCAGAAAGCGGTGCTTCCAACCCACATACAACACCGATGCTAAACACATAGTAAATTAATAAAGCGGGTGTGTTGCTACACTGCCAACATCCTTTCAATTCCACCTACAGCCTTTAAAATTTAATTTTATTCCTTTTGTCCCTATTCCTTTGGCTCCCCAGATTTCACCCATAAAAATTCTGTCAAGGAAAGCAAAGTGGAGCGTTCCATATTAAGTTGGTTTGAGACTTATTCACAATCAAAATGAACTTTGAGCAAACATTTAATTATCACTCTAGCTATTAAACATAGGGAAAATTTCCGATTAGGACCATGTACTTTGGGCCTAGTGTCACTTTGGATCCCGAATTTTAAAATGTGATAATTTAGTACTTGAACTTTCAAAACATGTCAATTCATTACCTACCGTTAACCAGTTGTTAACCAGCTGTTAAATGGCATTTGAAAAAGACACAAATACTCTTGGAGTGTCATCTAAGTTTCTTTATCAACCATTCAAACACTTACAATAAATTAATAGTCCTAAATCCTTGCCTCTTTTATTCAAGAAAGTTGGGGTCACATTTGAGTGGGCATGTATTGGATTGTCACGTTTTGAAAGTTTGGATACTAAATTGTTGTATTTTAAAGTTTGGGACCAAAGTGACACTAGGCCCAATGTACAAGGTACTAATTGGGAATTTTCCCTTAAATATATGCATGTATGTATGTATGGAACCTCTACTAACTTATCAAAGGATTTTGTTTTTTGGATACAAAAGTTATCAAGACAGTATTGGTGAGTTTAAAATGTATTTATACTAAAAATACATTTGCACTAAAACCTCTTCGAACTTAATTAAAATGTATTTGCACTAAAAATAGTTTTAAAACAAAGACGAGGGAGGAGGATGGCTGACCTGAGTGTCGCCGGCGAGAGCACAGTGAGAATGCCTGAAATTGCCCCAAAAAACCAGATTTGGTAAAGAGGGTTTCAGGTGTTTAAAATCTCAAAAAAAAAACCCAAAATATTCAAGAATATATGTAGAAAATAAGTCCATACATGAATTCGACCTGGTTACCGGCGAGTTTGTAGCTCGTTCAATGGTTGTTGGTCGCTCCGAAGGAAGGTGCCACCACTGGTATGCTCGCCCCTATTCGAGTGAGGAAGAGGGGTTTTAAGGAGAGATGAGGGTGTTCTAGGTATTTAAAAAAATAAACAGGGACTTTTTAGTCCCAAAATTTTTGCAGGTTCACTTATTAACAAGTACTTAAAAAAAGTAACTCTCAAATGGATTTTTTAATAAGTAATTCTTTATCAAACAAGTACTTTTTCGGTACTTATTTTTTATCAAACACCCACAAGTGCTTATTTTCCACTTAATGTGTGGTCCCAGCACTTTTATTAAGTACTTAAAAAAAAAGTATTTGTTTGAAGTGAAATCAAACAGGCACTAAGGATATAAAGCCCTAATTTTCTAATCTAATCAGACCACTTCAACTGTTCAACCCGAACGGTCGAACCATTGACCCAAAAACTGATGGCCAGAGTGGTTCCATTTCCGAGTCAATTTTTAAAATCTTGCTATTATTTGTCACATGTAATAATGTAAAAATTTGATCATTTAAGAAGCTCACTAAGGCTGCAATTGGCATTCATTATTTTTAGGACTTATTTCCCATATAACACTTACATGGACAAATGCATTATATAAATAACTTATCACTACCTGGTAATGAAGATTTTTGGGTAGGAAATATATATAAGCCGTCCGGTCAACTTTCTCTTAAAACAGTATAGCTTACCTTCCCTCTTGTTATTGGAACTCAAGAAGTCTATCCTGTCACAATTCACAAACACCCAACACCCATTTGGGACGATGTGCTATAGATCTTAATTATTTAGGTAGGTGTTTGGCATTGGTGCTGAGAACATCACATTGCTTTCTTATAAAAATGGTGTTGGACATGTGGAGTTTTTTGTTTGAAATTGGTGCTGCCACATAGGCATTTTTTAGAAAACAGCATTGGTTTTGTTTGGTATGAATGCTGGTAGCAATGTTTCAACATTGATCTACATTATCCAACGTTCAAGATGATGCCACATCATTGCACTGTTGGCAATAATACACTGTTTTCTTAAAAAACATTGAATTTGGTGTTGCTCCAAACCACATTTACCCGATTTTTAAGGCATGGTCTGGAATAACATTTTTTTTTCTGGAAAATTAAACAATACCAAACAAGAGGGCATTGTTTGAAGCACTGCTTTCTCTGATGTAGTGCATCTCGATGCCAAACATCGCCTAGAATTTCCATGTGGCAATTAAAAGACACCCGCTTATTGATATATTCTTTAAATTCAAAATGGACAAAATTCATCTCTATTCTCATGCATCCCTTTATTATTACAGTTTGGACAATGCTGATCATTTGGTTCTTTTCTTCTAGTTTTCTATAAATATTTTCTCCGCGCCATCTCCATCCATTATTTCTTAATAAACCCACCTTCACCTCTCACTAGCAATTGACCCCAACGGCCCGAAACCCTAACCTTCCTCGAGGCACATCGTAGATCACCTCATATGTCCGCTGTTGTAGGTTGCCAATGATGGTCTGATCGACTAGATCTCTGTTTGGAGCAAAAGCCAAGCAATACTGAACTGCACTGATTTTAAAAAGAACCCCTGAAAATGGGTCCAGCTGGATGTCGGTACCTCCTTCAAAATGCAACGTGATGGCAGGTACATTGACTGTCCTGTTCCTGCTCAAGTTATAGCATGTATCAAGAGTCCTCGTTGGTGGTGCTGATGGGTAGTTCGACATTGCTCTCTGGAACGCTGCTCGGAGGATATTGTAGGCTGAACGCGGTAGGTGAGTGACCAAGGAGCCAGAGTCTATGATGGTTCCAGGGTCTGTGAACGCTGAAGATGAAATATTCAATCTCTGTCCATTGACGCTTATTCCCATTAATAGGACGAAATAGTTGTCGGGAAGCCTCGAGAGTGCTCTCATCTGTGTGTACTTCACGCCGGAGGAGGTAGCGCCTGTTTGGTTGCCGAATGCCAAGTACCCAGTGGAGCTGGCTGAGCGTGGGAAACAGTAAGAGAAAACTTTGCCAAATTTGGCAGCCGTCTGAGACACCAGAGACACTTGCTTCGGCCCTAAACCCAGAAGCCCTGACGTTGAATCTCCGAGAGAATTTCTCAGGCCACACCCAAATTGAAAACTGGGGACGACATCGGAGGATGTGAGTGTGAGCTTTTCCCGTCCGAAGTTCCCGATGGAGAAGTCGGTGTCTGCATAGTGGATTTGGTACATGCAGTTGGTGCATTGAGGAGAGTTGTATTTGTTGGAACCGAGTTGAGAGCAGTCGGGCGATGTGCATGAAATGCTGGAATAAGAGGATGATTTGGAAGGGTTGAAGGTGGGTGCTGAGCAGTTAGAACATGGTTGGCATCGGATCCAAGTCAGGCTGCTGCCGGTGTCGATGCTCACCCAAAAGTATTTCTTTGGTGTGCCGAGTCCAATATTGACAATAAAGTTGCCAGTTTTGAGAGAGTAACCTGCCTTTGTTGGAATTTTAGCCTTGTAGTCTCTGGGAGAGAATTGTTTGCCAATCATGGAATGAATAGAGCGAACTCGGAGTTGGTCTTCAAGGAGGATTTCCTCGATGCTGAGATTTTTCTTGCCAAGTGGCGAACAGGGTCCATGTTTGTCTACTAGTTGCAGCTTATTCCTGTAATAATCAGAACCTGAAATCATGGAAAGCATTCTACTTTAGTTTAATCAGAAACTGAAATCTTTAAGTTTGATGATCTTGTCTAGTGGGTCACTAATCATCCAAATTAATTAAAGGAAACAACCAAGTCAGCAATATTCTATTCACAATTAACTAATTTGTCAAGTCTAATCCAATCATGGCTGATTCCAGTAAGAGGGTCAAGATCCTGGATAGATACATAGATGAGTTTCCCCGAAAGATTCCCTATAACTATAAACAACAAGGAAGCAAATACTTATATACCTTTTTGTGATGACATGCAAGTTGTTTCCGGCAGAAATGAATTAACTTCAACCTCTATCATCTCCTCTCCATGGGCCTCGATTTTATACCAACAACAGGAGAGAAATAGCAAAAGAATAGTTGATGAGGATAGGATAAACCTAAGGAGAGAAGTAAGGTGGATGTCCATGAATACTAATGCTCTTTCGTTGTTGTAAGATGTACTTGAGGACGTTTATGCTGGTACTGCTATTTATAGAGGAATGGATAGGTAGAGTTTGCGGTTAGAATTTTCTTGGGCTTTCGAACAAGGAAGAGTTGCAGTTTGGGCCATCTTACGTACCCTGAATCCAACCCGAATAAACCCAATTTAATTTTGGGTTGGGTTTAGGTTAGGGAATCGGGCAACCCAATCTTACTTAGCAATTAGGAATTTTACTTATTATTTAGGCTATGTTTGGTTTGAAGGAAAAGGTAAGGAAAGGAAGGGAAAGGCAGGGAACCCTATACAATAGGGGTGAGAAAAAAAACCGGAAAACTGAATTGGCCAAAAAAACTGATTGAAACCGAAATGAAAAATCGGTTAATCAAATCGATCGGTTCGGTGTTTTAAAAAACCAAAGGTACCGATTCAGTTTTGGTTAACCAATATAGAAAACCGGTGGTTAACCGAACTGACTGGTATACATATATTTTTTATATTTTATATTTTATATATATTTATGTATATTATATATATTACAAATTAATAAATATGTATATTTATAATATATGATATATTATTTATTATTTAAAATATAATATTTTATATATATTTATAAATTTTTATTATATATTTATATATACATTTTTGTAATATATACTATAAAAATTAAAAAACTACAAAACCGGTGAACCGAACCGACAATTAACCGATCAATTTCGATTACTGGCTTTTCAAAAACCCATACTACCGGTTCGATTACCGAACCATGAGCACCCCTACTAGGAACTTAAATAAAGGAATTTGCCGACTTTAAGAGAGAAAGAGAGTTAGTTAGATGACTGGGTCAGAGGGAGTTAATTAAAAGGAACTTAATTAGGGGAGTTTGCGGGCCTTAAATAGGAGAAAGGGAGTCAATAAATGTGGCCTTGAATATGGTTGTTAGTATGTTAATAGAATAGTGAGTGAATTGATAGGGCGTTAAATATGGGAAGTCGATAAGTTATAGAAAGTTACTAAAATTAATTAATACAGAACATTAATTAAATATGAGAATTTTCGGAGACTTGAATACGAGAGTTTGAATGATAATAGGAGAGAGAAAATTAATAGTACATAAAATAGGGAAGTTATAGTGTTAATTAATAGGCCTCTAAATAGGGAAGTGAAAGTAAAAACAACAGGGTTAATAATGAATTCATTTAAAGAAATTTGGTATATGTTTGGCATCGATGTTGTAGATGCAATTGATGTGCGGTTGGATGTGAAAACGGTGTCTTTATTTTTGTTTGGAATCGCTGTTCTCAGATAGGATGTTTCCCGGAGCAACAACAACTTTTCTGTTTGGTACCATTGCTCTAAGAAACGTTTTCAGCACTGGTACTCATTATTCAGTGCCACATCACTGCCTTGTTGGCAGCAATGATCTGCAGCTCTAGAAAACACCAAATTTGGCATTACTCCAAGCCATGGCTTTCCGATTTCCGATGCATGGCTTGGAGCACATTTTTTTTATAGAAAAGCAGTTCCAAACAAATGCCTGTTTCCTGGAGCACCGTTTTTTCCGATGTGGCACTGATGTGGCATCGTTGCTCCAAGAAACGGCAACGATGCCAAACAGCTGCTTAGTATATGTTTGGCATTGATGCTGTAATTGATGTGCATGTTGGAAGCACCGTTTTTTGAAAAAACCATGTCGTTTTTCTGTTTGGAAACGTTGCCGTTAGGTAGGACGCTTCCTGGAGCAACAACACTTTCTTTTTGGTACCAGTGCTTCATGTCTGTTTTCAGCACTGATACCCATTATAGTAAGTCCATGTCACTGCCACATTATGTTTTCGTTGGCAGAAACGAGCTGCAATCTGAGGAAACACTCAATTCAGTGTTGCTCAAAACCACACCTTTATTTCCAAGGCGTGGCTTGGAGCACCGTTTTTTATGGAAAAAACAGTTTCAAACAAATAGGTGTTTCCTGAAACACCATTTTTCTGACATAACACTGATGTATCACCATTTTCTGGAACAATGGTATCGATACCAAACAAACGCTAGGAGTAGTTCCAATTGTTAATAGGTAATATAAATTGAGGAAAGGTAGACTAAATTAAAAACATTTATAGCACCAATAAGAACAATTGATCTATTACAAGTTACAAGGGTTAGAAGAACGGGCCGGAGATCAAAAAGCACATCAGTTGTGGTGGTAAAAAATAATTTAAGAATAGATATATTACTAAACACAACAAAATGGCAAAATAAGTTTCATTTGGGACAAGGTTTAGATATGATGATGAAATAAGAGAGAATTAACGCTATGGTAAAGAGGGATTTGAATTTAAAAATTAAACTTAGGCTAATTTTGAAAAGAATATAAATATAAATATATACAAAATACAAAGTTTTGCATTCTACATATTTACATTTATCCTCCTTCCAAATTAAGCCTGAACCGAACCGTATAGGCTGATATATCCACCATGCATCAGCATCTTTATTAGATAGGGACAAATTAATAGGAGAGTTATAAAGAGCTAACTAGTTGGGATCTGATCCACAAACGGGCTTTCTTAAGCAAAATTGATGCATAAGGGCTGCTATCATATTCTTAATTGAGACAAGCCTATCTAACTCCAACTCAAGTATTATTTTTTGGTTATGTCCAGTTGGCCCTATGACATTAGTAATTAATTAATTAACAAAATAATTAAATTGAGTTTTAAATTATAATTAAATAAAATTTTAAATTACAATATTATTACATTTTTGTTGGCAAAAGAATAAACAGAGGCAAGATGAATCAACAATTCTAAAATATCCCCCTAGCTCCAGGTTGTCACTTTCTTTAGCAAATTATCTCCTTCATACTAAGGAGGATCATTTTCATCCCAGCCTAGAAAAGTGCGCGCATTGCAAATTTTCCATGTTGGGCTCGGGCCCAATACTACAAGACTGACCTGCACATATTTATGTTATGTATGTATCATTTATACATATGTATATCTTATTTGATTTTCTACTTTAATATGACATCTATATAGTTTATACACAAGAGTCATCAGCTTGGAATGAAGCCCTGAGTTGGACAGAAGTTTTAGGCCTGAAACCCAAGCTAGGTTGAGCCGAGCCTAGGATCTAGCCCTTATCATATGTGTTAAGCCCGACTCAACCTATGATCAATCCTAGATACTTCATCTTCTCTCCCCAACCACCCATCTAACTCTTTGGTCTTTTGGTTCTCCTCCAACTCTGTTAATTCATCATTTAAAATCTGAATCCTGTACCATCCCGAATTCCCAAGTAGGTTGAGCAAACCCTAATCCAGTCCATCCATAATTTTATTAATGTTTAGATTTACTAACATCAAAATAGGATTTAAATTAATGAACATCAAAATGGGATTTAATTTAACTGTTACATACATTCCAAATATTAATAATTTTATTGTTGAGTGAAGTAAATAATTTTTATTCTGAAATGAAATTTACTTATTAATTAACTTAAAAATTAATTATCTTTTAAATAGAAGTAGATTATTTAGTTAAATAGCCTACCATTGAATATTCAATGGGTTATAAATTATAATTGAATAGAATTTATTTTTCTCATGAAGTAAGCAATAAATATATTAAGTTAATTCAGTTTAGTTAAGTTAATTATGTAATATAATTTGGTAGATTTAATTTTTTATCGATAATTATAATTAAATGCAAATATATCTAATGGATATAAAATTATAATGAAATTGAAATGGATATAGATATGGATAGAGTAAGTGAAGTTTAGACAATTTAATGGAATAATTGAGAAGAAAGATAATTAGTGCCATGAGTTATTGGAGGAGAGATGATGAAAAAAGTCTTAAAGGTGGCTGACTATTTGAGTTATTTTATTAAATTTAAAAAATTGAATATTTCAAAAAACAAAAAACGAATAGGTATCCTTGTTTTAGTATAAATAGGATAGAACTTTTTTTTTTGGTATCACATATTACACATTATAGAGGGATTAAGGGGTGTAGACAAAGCAGGGTGCATGTGAGGTCCACTGACCTTATTACCACGAAGAACTTGTATTGTACAATAACATCCCAGATGATTGGTTACAACATATTTTCTAAAACCTATCCTATAATTTGCATATTACTATGATACTCCCTATAGTTTGTAACCACTTTACTTATCACTATTTTTCTTAGATGATAGTAGGAAATGATATATTTAACCCTAACATCTGTTTTTGCCACATTAATCAAATCAAAAGAAAATAAAAACTAAAATGTTGATTTTTCCCTTAGGTTTTGCTTTCTAAAAGTTTGACATAAGAGCTATTAGGGGCATTTTTGGAATAGAAAACATTGGACTCATGCCCTTTCACATTCTCTACTCATTTTAAGAGGTCAATTGACCATTTCTAAATAAAAATACAAGCACTTCTGGATGAAAGGTCAATTAAGTAAAGCGGTTGCCAAATATAGGGAGTGTTTTTAGTAATACACGAACTATAAAGTAAGTTTTTGCAAATAGTGAAAATATAAGGGGTGTCCAAACAAATATCTCCTGAATTTAAAAATTAAACATTTTTTGGCTAACAATTTAAAATTTAAACCTAATAGCTGATAGCATGTGTTGATATGCATGTCTAAAGAGGTAAGCGCACTACTACCAAAACTCCACAGCCCACCTTGGATTATACGTGCAACCCAAAACATATCCCATACTAGGAGTGCAATTGAATTGAGTCGAGCCAAACTTTGGCATGTCTTGCCTTAGTTTGACTAAAATATTATTAGGTTCAAGTTCAGGTGTGAATTTCACTCAAACTATATTTTCTTGTTAAAACTCGGTTTGATTAAATATTAAAGCTAAAAAAATGAAATATATATATATAATATAGGATATTCTTATATTATAGATAGAATACAAAAATGTATTTTACATAAAGAATTTTAAGAATATATGTTTTAAAATTTATTTTTATATTCTATAATATATACCTACATATGTATGTATGTATGTATGTGTTAATTGAGCAAGGCCCGCAAATTTTCAAGCTAAACTTTTTATTAGTCAAGCTCAAATTTGAATAATCAATCAAGCTTACCCTAGTTTTGAACTTGATTCAAGCTCGATTATAATTGAACTCGAATCAAGCTCAGATTATTCGGTTAGAGCTCGATTCAATTGCAGCCTTATCCTATACCCAATGCCATCTAACTGAAAAATTGTTAAATAATTTTAATGAGTTTTCCTTGATAATAAAATATCAGGTTTTCCTCTAAAATAAATATTAAAATTGATAAAAGTAACTTCGTCTATACAGTCTTACCATCACAAATTTTTACTTTTCCTCAACCTAGCTAACATTAAATTCTCATTTCCCCTTTAACATTACTTCGTCACTAGAAAAAATATGGAGTAGGGTATTCTATCATTATAACATACAAAAAAGTGTAGCAAAAGGATAAATGCACTTTTAAAGAATTCAAATGCTATATTATTAAACACATTAATTGGTGGTTGGCTCCAAATGTCTAAAGGAAGAGGGATGAAGTTGGTTGATGATAATGAAGTGGCTGAACCTCCTCTATGGCATGCACTATATATCCTTCGGGGAGCGAGATTAAGCTGTCATGGTTAAATTTACAGGTCTGAAATCTATGAAATTGATACAAGAAGAAAGGAAAAGAATCCCATGTTCTTTTTTCAGATGGGTATCACTTATTCAGATAATAATGGATTTTTATGGTTAAAATGGTCATTTCCTTTTTTATTTAGGAAATAAAAGAATATGGGTGAATACACATACCTAGGTAAGTGTTTTCCAGGAAAAACTTACCTAAATAATTGTATTTACCTGGATAAATAACTTACCGAAAAATGAATAGAGCCTTATATTTTGTTCATATTTTGCTCTGACTTACTACTTTGTGATCTGGGTTGGTCACTAAATGAAGTTGATTGGATTTCAACTTGGGGTGGTTTAAATTGGGTCTGTGGATGGAAGTCTATGCTCTTACACTACCACGGAATTTTACTGAAGTTTCCTTTAATAACTCCATCTGAGCCCCACTAAAATTGTAAATCAAATCCAGCTGAGCCCAAATTGTTTGAGCTGTCAAGAATATATACTTGTGGGCTCGAACACTATTGATGAAGTACGGTGACTCACGGTGATTTGTATAGGAAAGTTAGTGCTTAGGATTATCAATGTTTTAGAAATCCACTCTGAGGCTGAATCGTTTTTGCCTTCACGCTCAGTTTGTGCCACATTAGCAATATGTAAATTCATAAATATTTATGTATATCTATATATATATATATTTGTGTGTGTGTGTGCGTGTTGTATACATATATGTGTGTGTATAGGTTATGTATTAATATGTATTTTATCAATAAATAATGTATAATTATGTTATACATGTAGTATATGTATTATTTTATATTTAATTTATGTTTTTAATTCAGTTTTTAATTTTGTATTCATAAAAAAATATTAAAATTTGTGATTTGAAGCCAAAAAAGGGATTTATTGGAAAAGATAGCAGGGCAAATATCTCAAAAAGTTGCCCAGAAAAGTTAAATGTGTATGCAGATTTAAAGAGGCTATAACTTTACACTCCGATATTTGATGAGGTCTAATCGTCCGGGTCAAACAATTTTTGATTGATGAAATCAACAGTTTTAATTATTCTCCCGATTTTACTAAAAGATCCAGACCGAATGACGGTTTAAATGATTCAACCAGTAGAGTCAATGGCAGATTAAAAGTACTGATTATAATATGAATTATGGAAAAGTACGGAAAAACCCACCGCAGAATTTTAATTTCCACCATAGACACAACATTTCAAAATGTCAATTACCCCCCTATTCACCAATGCACCCTATTGCGAGCTGGCACCAACGCAATTAACCATTATCAGCATTCTTTCCATTTATTGCACATTCCTTATAACATTGATTCCACAAGTACAAATTTATTAAGGAGAATGGCTAGTTATTTGGTTTTAATTTTCTCCAGATTATTTGCCATCCTCTTCATCAATTTATTTATTTATTTCCAATTTTCCATCTCTCTCACTCTACAAGAACGCACTAGCAATTAATCCCGACGGCACGAAATCCTATCCTTGCTTGAGGCAAATCATAAACCACCTCATATGTCCGCTGTTGCAGGTTGCCCAAGATGCCCACATCGGTTTGATTTTGGTTTGGAGCAAACCCCAAGCAATAAATCGATGCATCTAATTTAACAAGAACCCCTGAGAATGGGTCCAACTGGACGTCGGTACCTCCTCCAAAATGCAACATGACGGGAGGTACATTCACCGTGGCGTTCCTGCTCAAGTTATAACACGTATCAAGAATCGCCTGTGGTGGTGCTGACGGGTAGTTGGACATGGCTCGCCGGAACTCCGACCGAAGGATCGTGTAGGCTAAAGGCGGTAGGCGACTGACCACAGTGCCGGAGTCTATCACAGTTCCAGGTTTTGTAAACACTGAAGGTGAAAGAGACAATCTCTTCCCTCCGACGCTTATTCCTATTAATGGGATGAAATAGTAGTTTGGACTGTGCGAGTCTGTCACCAACTTTGTGTACTTGACGGCAGAGGTGGTGCTTGGTTGTTTGCCCAATGCCAAGTAGCCATAGGAGGTGTCTGTGCGCGGAAAGCAGTAAGAGAAAACTTTTCCAAATTTTCTAGTTGTTTGAGACACCAGAGACACCTGGTTGCGCCCAAAAGCAAGAACCCCAGATGTGGAATCTGGGAAACTATTCTGGTTGCCACACCCAAACTGAAAATTTGGGAAGACATCAGAGGGTGTTATTCTGAGCGTTTCCTTTCCAAAGACCCCCTTAGAGAAGCCTCCATCGTTGTAATGAACTTCGTACAAGCAGGAGGAGTTGCAGCTGGGAGAGTGGCCTGTGGCAGTGTAGACTGGAGAGCACTGGGGAGTCCTACACGCAAATGGGGAATAGGAGGATGACCTGGAAGGGGCGAAGGTGGGTATGGATGAACAGTTAGTACAGGGTTGGCATCGGACCCAACTCAAGCTGCTTCCGGTGTCGATGTTCACCCAGAAATCTTGTTTTGGTGTGCCCATTCCGATTTTGACAATGTAGTTGGATGTTCCGAGAAGGTGGCCTGACTTGATTGGAACTTTGGTCTTGGAGTCTCCCAGACCCAGAGGGGATTGTTTGTTGATAGTCGATTGGATAGAGCGGACTCGGAGTTCTTCTTGGAGCAGGATTTCATGGAGACTGAGACTTGCTTTGCCTAGTGGTGAGCAGGGTCCAGTTATATCCACTAGTTGCAGCTTTCTGTAATGATCCGAACCTGAGGAAACCATGAAAAGCTCACTATATTATTACTTTACTCTCTCTCCATCTGCAAGGAAAGAAATATGGCATAACAAGAAACCTAATGGAGCTTCTTTAAGACTCGTACATGCCACGACGCTCCATTGATAGATAAAGTGGCTGGTGCGTGACACTTCGTACTTAGGGTTGTATTCGGATGGGATTCAGTAAAATTTGAATACGATTAGATTATTGATTTATAATTCAAATCCTAATGAACTCGATCAGATTCCGATTTAATCTAATTCTACTTTAATTTTATTAAATATAAAAATATTATTTACTTTTCAATTTTTATATATAATAAATAATGTAAATATAATATATTGAATTTATTATATTGCCAGGTGTCCCAGGATCAAGAAAATTCATATATAAAGTAGATAGGTTGTTTTCGAATAAAAAACTGAACAGATTTTCCTTTGTAACCATCGCATTCGCATGCTTATAAAACCTGTCTCCTAGCTAGCATAATCAACTGCAATGCCGATCGAGACTGTATTATAATGTACAGGAAAAGCATCAATTATAAGAAAACCTATTCCTATCGCATTGTTTGCCTGCAGTGCAATTTTATTTGCACTGGTGCAAAAGTATTGGAGTGCAAATAAGTTGAGTAAAAATTCTGATTTATTACTGTTTGGGGCAATGTTTTTGAATCGTCATTGACCCAGATGGTCGGACCGTTCAAACCAGAAGCCGTTTAGGCGATCAGTTCCATTTTATCCCAAGTCTGGTCTTTGATCAAAAACAGTTAAATTAGTCAACGAACCGTTGACCCAAACGGTTTGACCGTTGAACCATTCGGCCTGAAGAACGGTTTGCGGTTTAGAGCAAGTGAAGAACTCTCAGATCTGAGATCTACATGAGAAAGAGAGATCAGATGAGGAGTTGAGGGATGTGTGATACTATGAGAGAGATCCGAGAGATCTGAGAGAGCAGGCTAGAAATCTGAGAGATCTGAGATCTACTGGAGTCTAGATGACAGATCTTAGAGAGAGAGAGAGAGAGAGAGAGAGAGAGAGATCTAAGACTGAGAGAAATCTCATATCTACTTTCATTGCTGCCGCTGTAGTTTGCCATCGTTATCGTCGTCGCCGCCGTTGTAGTTTGCCATCGTTGTCGTCGTCGTCGCCGCTGCAGCTTAGAAGTGACATCCTCCTCCTCGTCCTTCTTCTTCTTCTTCTTCTTCTTCTTCTTCTTCTCTCTTCTAAACTCTTTCAGCCATCGACAATTTCTCACATCTCTCTCATCCTCAAACACTCAAACCTTTTTTTCTCTTGTATTTATATGCATCTTACCCTAATATTCCAATCTAATGGGTAAGATGACATATCACCATCTATAGTATTTAAACCGTTAAAACCATCTTACCTGGACAGTTGAACCGCTCACCCGAAAACCAGTGGCTAGAACGGTTCCATTTTTGGGTCAGTTTTTAAAACCTTGATTTTGGGTATTTCTCTTATTTTGCCTCTGTAATGCAGATGAAGTAAAATAAAATCTGAACAAAAGTAAAATGAAAATCAAGGCAAACTAAATTAAGTCAGAATTTGCACTCTTATGCATTTGTACTAGTGCAAATAAAATTGCAATGCATATAAATGAAATCTAAACAATAAGAAAGGGGAAAATCTTAAAACCTTGTATGGATGTTTTGTAACTTGTTGGTGATAGTAATGAATCATCTGCATTCTCTACCGTCTCTCCTCCATGGGCCTCAACTTTATACCAGCAACAGGAGTGAAGCAAAAGAATTGAAGAGGCCAAGATAAAGCTAAGGAGAGAAGTATGAAGAATGGCCATTTCCGTTGCAGAAGTTGTAGATGTAGTGGAGGTTGTAGCCACTGCTATTTAAGGAGGTAAGGTATGAATAGTTAGAGGTAGGAGTAAGCATTTCCTTAGCTTTAGAATTAAGAAAAAAAGGCTAGGGTTGCAACTTGGGTTGGGTTAGCCTGAACCCGACCCGAATAAAATAAGGTAGGGTTGAAGGTTGGTTTAGAATTAGAGTTGAAAAATATGAACCTAATTTAAAATTTAGATAGGTTAGGCTTGAGGCCTTCAACAACCAAAAAAATCATATAAATAATTTTAAGTTTAAAATTAAAGCTAAGGCTCAGTTTGGAAGGAGTATAAATACAAATAATATATAGAGTGCAAAACTTTATATATTGTATTATTTTGCATGTATTTGTATTATATATATTTGTATTTGTACTCTTTCCAAATTAGGGCTAAGACTTTTTTTTGTATGTGTAAAATAAGTATTATACTGATAATCAATTAACTAGTATCATAAAAGTGGTAACCAATCAGATGCCTTACATAATTTGAATAATTTGTACGTGTTAAAATAATTATGACACTCTGCATTGAAACAACTAAATCAAAACCTTTGATGTATTGCCATGACCCCACCTTGAAATAGATGGAGTGATTTCTTTTTTCTTGATGGGCCACTGCAAGTCTGCAACACATCTATTGCCATAATATCTTAGCAAAAGTGAATCCTTAGAACATTGAAAGTTTGTATCTTAAAAAACCCATGTAATTAAGTATTTTATTTATTACTTAGGCGATTCGGGTCTATATTTTCTTCCCAACAACATACGTAGGCTTAAATAGGAGAGAAATAATTAATAGGACCATAAATAGGAGAAAGAAAGAGAGCTAACTAGTATATAGGTCCTTAAATAGAGGAGTTAGAATCTTAATAGGAGAGAGGGAATTAAGATATTAATAGAAGAGAGTTAATAAATAGATCATTAAATAGAGGAAGTTATAAAGAGTTGCAATAGTTACATGGCTGCCCACAAGGTAGCCAAGTTTGTCCACAAAGAATGATTCATGTAACTGACTACTGTGAGTGAGGCTGTTGATGAATGAAAGTTGCCTTCCGGCTTTCCAAAAACAAATTAATAAACAGTAATATTAAATAGAGGAGTTAATAGGAGAGTGTTAAGGTGGTTAAATCAAGTATATAGAGGAGGGGGATCATTGGGCTAGCCCGTGAGTGACCCGACTACAAGAAGGAGATGTATGGCAAAATACTATCACCGAGGCCTCATTTGGTTTGCAGGAATAGAAGTCAGTAATTGAAATTGGAATGGGTTATTTCGATTCTAACTGTTTGGTTGGGTGAAATTAGAATCCCATTCTCGTTCTTGTTGGAATGGCATTTCCCCATTTGAGGGAATGGGTTCCTTCCCCCTCTCTTGGGAATGAAATTCCATTCTTGCTTGTTTCAATTCCCATTTCCATTTTTGTCTGAACCAAACAGGCTATGGGAATGGACCATTCTGATTTCAATTCTGAAGGATTTTGCTTCTAATTCCAACTACGAACCAGACAGACCCTGAGTATTGCCCAACACAAACCATGACATGACTGATAAATTCTCCGTTGGTCTCTCTGGGCTGAATGTCTTGGATCTGGGCTTCTTGGGTCTTTTGTTTCTTTTTTTATCTTCTTTGGGCCTATCGGGCTTTTGATCTTGTTTAGGCCTTTTCTTTGAAGAATTGAAAATTAGGGTTGCAACTTAGGGGGACCAGAGGCAGGGGGGGGGGGTGGCTCAGGTTGGTATATTGTGAAAAGTTGAATGGGCTGGCCCGAAGCCTGAGCCTAAACCAGTGTAAAATATTAACTCGAGCCAACCCATGTTGCACCACTACTGCAAATGGATCGAATGGAATGAGATAAAGGTAGGTTCAAACTTAATTTGTTTATATTTGAATTTGCATCAGATCTTATCCATCAGTTTTTTCTTTTTTTTGGGGGATTTGAATTGAATTTGGAATACCAAACAGATATTGAAATAATATAAATAAATAAACTAAAATTGATCAAAACATTATATATTATAGTATTAATAAAATGAACTAAAAAAGACTGACATTATATTTCATAACAAAATGGGTTGAAAATTACTTGTATAAATGTTGAACCCATGACAATTCAGTTAAACCACAACATTCAACCAACTTCACTAATAGTTATAATATAAATTTTAAATATATGAACAAATATATTTAATTGAATGAAATTGGATTATATCAGATGGGATAGGGGTGGATCCAGATTTGATCTATAAATGGATCAGATTCAAAGCACCTTCAACGGATTGAATTCGAATTTGAATTTGGACAATTGGATACCGTTGTAGCCCTAAAGAAGACAGATGGAATGTAGGAGTGTTCATTTCTACTAGCTAGGAGTAAACACAAGGGAAGTAGGTACAGCTTAGAGAAGTTTTTGGAAGGAATATGAGACCTAATACTTCTAAGTTCTAAAAAATAAAAGATAGTTTACAACTCTTTCCTAAATTACAACTAGAACAGATCTCTTATTCCAAGATTGAAATAAAATTCTTTACAATGCAAAAACTTTATGATTCTTTCATGAGGATGTCCAAGACAATACCAACTTCCACCTATAGTTTCCTTTCCTAGAATCTTCCTTGTCTTCTGATGATTTTATCACAAAACTAGTTAAGTCAAATATAAAAATACAATATCTTTCTTTAATGAGGTGACCAACATATAGTCATATAATAGATTGTTTTTTAGTGCATTTTTCAATTAATGAGAACCATTGGACATGCATGGATATTAAAGCATTCCCAAATCCCAAGTACATGTGAAATTTTAAGTAATTTTACCATTTCCAACCAAGATTTGAAAATGCAATGACCAGAAGGGCCTAATCAAGGGATCAAATTCCTTTCATGGGTCTGGTCCAACAAGTCGTAACAGTCAATGGCTTCATGTCCCTTGGTGTAAATTTTATTAAAAGAGAGAATAAAAAGCAAAAGTACATAGTAACTGGTTCAACAGGACAGAGCCTGTACCTAGATTTGTCAAAGCAAAACCAACAAATATGGACAAGGACAAAAAACCATCCATCCAAGGACAAAAAGTCCTTGCCGATTTTTTCTGGTGATTCCACATGGAAACCCACTATTGTTAATTAAAAATATTTTGTTGCTTCTTCCTTCTCCCACTTGCTGAAATCCTTTACTTTGAGAAGGGAATTCTGGTTACCACAATGTGTTATTGTATTACTTTTGATTCTACTGCATTGATTTGATCAGTTCTTGTTGTTGTCCAACAAGTGCAAAAGTATCATCAGTAGTATTTTTCTATGATCCTTGGGTCCAAAGTTTGTGACTGATCAAGGAAGATACAGATTGGGACCAAGAGGAAAGAAGCTGCCTAGAAAGCATCATGGTAGAGTAGATTTCATATCTAGGCCCAAGTCCATTGATAGCCCAATACACCTTGTCTATTTCTAACATTGGTTTTTATATTATGGCCAGATCATCATAAATATTTTTGAATTCCTTCAAATATTCATTGACAGATAGGCTACCTTTATGACTAGAGTGTATTTGTCATATGGGACTCAATTCTCTATCCTCTGAGGCTTCAGAAAAGGACATTTCTGAGAACAAGGGAAGGCAGTATATTCCTAAGACTGTCTGAAAGACATGATTTTGAGAATAAAGGCACCTGATATGACAAATTTTATATTGCTGTCTCTTCAATAACCTGTATGTTTTCTCAATTCCTGTGTAAGTAAATTGTCAAGCAAGAAAAGAATCAAGAAATTGAAACCTTTTTTACTTAATGTAACAAGATGTGCACAACTTATAATAATGAAAATAGTCTGATTTTATTGCAATAATAATAATATGTATACCCATGAAGCAAACCACTTCCTTATAAGGTATTTTACTGATATCTACTTGTTTGAACTTGATTCATCTGTAGTAATGCTTAGTGAATAATAGATATCTGCTACTATATAGGAATTCTCAACTATACTTGAGAATATTCATTTGGCCCAAAAACACGATTGTGGCAAGAACCATCACAAGGATAAGGGCAATCTATCTTCTTGAAATCGCTCCTGTCATTATACCAGTCTCCAACTGCTTTGGCAATTGGCTGCAAAACATAATTTATTAACAATACAAATAAATAAGATATCTTAGATAGAAAGTAAACAAATTAGACCAGATTCCAAATTAGTAATGAGTTTACAGACGAGAGATCTACTAGACCTACCGTCTTATCAAGAACAGGGGAGTCAGCCCTTAACCATGTTTCCTGCACTTCGGATTGGCAGTGAGCATAGCAAGAGTTTATAAACATGCCCTTCATGGAAGAGCTCATTAATTCTCCCACTGAATTTAGAAACTCCGACCTGAAACCTGTCAGGGTATGTATTTGTCTCATTAAAGTTGGAAATTTTATCTAAAACCAAACCAAATGAAATATATCCTTCAACAGGTAACTCACTAACTCCATTAATGCCAAAAGTTATCAAATTGAAACACTCGTATATTACCTCTAGGAATTTACAAATACCCTACCTAACATAAAGTTGCTACAAAAAAAATGATAATTGTATTCATTTCCAGACATAATGCTTGTTGATTGAGAGAAATAACAACTATATACAAGACTATGATGTGAGATTTCCTGAATCAAAGGTCATTTCTCCATGGTAGTAGTCAAAATTAGAGGGCAAAGAATGGTGACCTTGCATGGTTTGGAGTTGACTAGATGAACAATTCTTTATATCAAGCTTGCAGTAGTGCCAGTGGCCATGAGGATCAGCAACGCCAGGTGCCAAAGTGTTCTTTATCTGGAATTAAAATTAAATTTGTAGTATTTAGGAACCATCATATTTCCACATCCAAACCAAGTTGGGAAGAATATCAGACAAGAACATCATATATTGTATGCATTTTAGTACTGCATGTTGTACATAAAACCTCACCTGCCAGGAATCATAGGCTGCATTCAATATAAAAAGTTGTGTATACATATCTTGCACAACATTTTGGGGGAAAAAACACTGCAAATTTTGGTCAGATGTGCAAGTAAGATTGAGATATTTCTGAATTAGGAATTTGGAAAACAAAACAACTTTATTAAAATGTTGTACAGTACAGTAATAGCAAGCATACATACCAAACTTGGTTCCGTTCTTGAAGTGCAGGACACAGGCAAATTCTTTGCTGATTGCTACACAAGATAATAGAAACAAACTCAGTAATAGAAATTCTCTTGATAAATTCATCCCCTCCCCATCCCATACTACTTCCATTAGTGTAATGTAAATAGATCCAATTTAACATGGGGATGCAAGAGGAATCAAAATTGCTGCAGATCATATCCTGGCAGAGTAAATTTTGCTTCCTCTTTTGTCTTCCTTTCCTTGACTTGTAAAATAAGATAATCCAAATAACAGAAGAGGAAATGAAATACATCCATATTAATTGAAAGAAGAAAAAGGAGAAAAATAAATACATGGGTTGTCACGACATCATTATAGATGGCTTGTATGTGATCTTTCCCAGAAACATCCTTCCTGTTATGCAGCACCATTGATATTAGGCACAAGTTTATCTTATTGCAAGTAACAGTGTAAAAGTATCCTAGTTTTGGGCTTACGCATTGATGAAATAACCAGCATCAGAAAGACATTTAACTTTGGCATCCACAGGTAGGAGTTCACGGAACCTATCACAATGGAGAATGGCAGCCAAACCACCCGATGAACATCCAGAAAGAAGAGCCTGTGACCAGTTTCTTTAAGTTATTATTACAAATTTTACTAATTAAATTCAAAAAAAGAAAGAATAAAAAGATATAGAAAATTCAAAATTGTCTTACATATTTGGCATTTTTCATCCCTTTCTCTAGTAGGTCCTCCATAACAGCTTGCCAAACCCTCTCTCCTCTTAAGTAAAGGTTGTTGGCCTGCTCAGGTTCATTGATGTCACATAGAAAACCTAAGTAAACAATGTTCTTTGGTTTTATTATGAAATTAAAGTCATAACTGATAAAATTCAAAAGGCTCACCGGATCAATAGCCTCCACATCTCCAGTGAATGATGATCCATCACAGTACCGAACCTTGATCTTGTTCCAATTATAAAAATCTAGATAGTGAAATATAGTTTTATGTCATTTTGCAGAAAAGGGAATTGGATAGAATTGACCAAGAGATACTAAAATTTGAAACCACAGAGAGAATACAACCAATAAACTGAAATTTCTACTACCTGGGTTAAAATTTTCCTTGTTGCTCAAAATCCCTGAGAATGCAATTTGCTTTGCCATTTTCTTAGAGGATCCATGACGGGTGTCCTTGTGAGCAAGACAAATTGTGACATTGCTACACCATCCTCCTCCCTAAGAAGGTAAGAGAGAAATTAAAAGAAGGATCCAGCAAGGAACAGCTAACACGGTAACACCACTTACTATCAACTGTATTGAGTCAAATGGAAATAACTAGAAATATACAAGCATAGAAACCTTGGTCAGATATTTTACAAAGAAAAGTGAACGTGTAGAGCTCAGAAACAGTGACCAAATAGGAGTTTAATCAATTTTTACCTGTGCCACTTCACTAGTAACTCTTATGTTGATTTAATGTCTCAAATGTTTTACGATGAAGTCATTCAAATATGAGAAGAATTTGGTTTAGATCAAGGAAAAATACCCTTGCTGGTCATGAGCTAAACTGTCATTAGGAACCTGGCTTTGTGATATTGAATCCAGTGTTTAAAATTGAACCATCTCAAACAATAATATATTGTCTCAATTAACCAAAATCTATGAATGAACTCTGGAGTCCATTTGAAGATATCTGTCATTTAATCTGCCTATAATTAAATGTTCTAGTATGTATATACTCCCTTAGAGCAGAAGCACGTTGTTTGTTTCTGGGATAAAAAAGTACTTTTATATAAAGAGAGAAACACTAAGCAGGTATAAATGTTCAAAAAAGGACCTCGAGGTGAACCAGCCAGTTGTTAATCCCTGATCCAAATCCTTTATCCATATGGTATGCTGGTGGACTCCCATCCAAGCAAACTGAAAGGCATTTGGAATTTCAAAATGCAAAATCTTCCTATTGTGTAATAATTCCAAATTTCACATTAAAACAAAATTAGTGAAGTCCGTACCTGCTCCCTTTGCTATAGAATTTTCAACATAGGTAATCCCCACAAAGAACCCATTTGCTTTCATTGTGATCAGTGTGCAAATTAGAAGATACAGCAATGCAGCTGATCTTGTATAAATCATTCTGCACATACCAATCAATGCACTAAAGACAGGGCAAAGTGCTAGAAAAGAAAAGGTTTATGAATTTCATATTAGAAGTAATATGTCTAAAGTGAGTACAAATGCTAGCTAGACTTTTTGATTATTCCCACCCCAAGTAGTTGAATATTAAAACCTTTTACACCAAAAACCCACTTCTTATATAAGTAAAACTAACTTATGATACATCATTAAAAATAAAAAATTTAAGACAAAACTTACTAGATACTCCAAGAATCCATTTGTAATATGTAAAATGACAAATCCATTTCCCTCCATCAATAAAACTTTCCTACATGTATAAACTAAAACGGAACTGCATTAATCCCAAACCCCATCTGTAATTTGAACTTCAACATGAAATCTCAAATATCTTCCATTAGAAGATCAAAAACTAAATAAATTAAGAAAACTTACGGGCACCTCATTATGCCCATGTTCAAGAATTCATATCCAGAGTTCAAGAGTAAACTCAAAGTCCATAGTATATGACATAAATGCATTTCCTCTGACGAACTTTTAGAACCCATAGCACCTTTTTTACATGATGACAATGATGATGCATGTTAATTATTAAGTGCATTATCAAAACCAAGAAAAAGGAAAATCTTTAATCGACAAAATGTGCATTGTTCTAACAAACCATGGATCACCCATCATACAAGAAGCTCACAATCTATCTTTCTTTTCATCAGTAATGATTAACCATAGACTATTCTTTCATTTCATCTAGGAAGCAAACCAGACCCAGATAACCAATCATTGAAAAAAAAAAGAAAAGAAAACCTTCAAAACCCACTTGTTTTATTATTCAGGAACGTACTGATGTGCAACAACTTGTTCAGTTTATTTCAATAAATTAAGATACCAAAATTGAAAGCAAAAATAAACAAACAAAGCCAAAATCATTAGTTCAACCTGAAACCACAAAATAGAGATTCCAGAAGTAGACAATCACAGGGCATATTCGTCCTTCTAAATGGCTGAATCTCAGACAAGACTACCCTTCCCACTCTTTCAGCTCAAGAAATCTGACTACTAATCCAACTCACACTAAAGCCAGGTAATGGCAATGAGCATAGAACAGTACAAAACAGAAATTTATCCACTTCGATCACTTAGCATGCTAAGTTTATACGATACTTATACCAAAGTGATCAACCACTCTAACCTTACGTAACTGTAAAGCTGATAAGTCGAATTGGATGGAGTAAAACAGAGAGAGAGAGAGAGAGAGAGAGAGAGAGACGTCAGCTTATTACATGCAGAAACTTGTCGGTGATTGAGGTGGAGCCAACATCCAATTACGTGTTAGATTGCATCAACGTATTTTTCATTTTCAGCTTCAGCAAGGCACGGCTCCCTTTGGGCTTTGGATTAAAAACTGCTGACATGCCGCAGGTGCCACTGTAACAGCAACCAACAACTACTGTTTCTAAATTCTAACCCTCATAAACAGATTAACCAACCAAAAAACAACTCGGAAAATCGGGACATGTGAGAGTGGCCATGCATGCAAAATGCAACATCTACTCCTCAATTCACCAATGAAGTCATACACAGTGCTTCTAAAAGCTAAAATTAGTGAATAGCTCCAGTAGGCCTTAGTGTTTTATCTGGTTCATCTACTCCTCATTGACCAGCTCTCACTTTTAAATTTGATCAAGTTGATATAGAAAAGGAATGAGACAAGTTAGAATTATCTGTTCTGTAAGCCATAGCTTCTGTGGTTAATACATTGCTATCGATTATAATAGCATATTTGGTCTTGCAGATATGCTGTACTCATAATGTTCTGTACATAGTTGCTCTATCTTCGATGTTTAATTCTCTATTCCTCTTCCACGTTTTTGCTATTGCTTTTCTACCATTGGGCATACATAACAGGCCTAGTTCACTACTTTAGGTTGTGAGTGCACATAACGCCAAGGATTAGAGCTATTGAATGAATCTTAGAGCTTGACCATCAAAATCCTTTGCACCAATGGATACGTCCTAGAGGTTGGCCAAATCAGCTTTAAGGATAACAGATATTTGCCACCCCTTAACTATTATCCATAAGTTTCTCTGTTTTCCATTGCAGATTCTGTTTATTGATTATTATTTTGATTACTATTGCAATTCCGATACACGATTATTGCCATACTATTGCTTCTGTCTGCTTACTTTTTCCAACAAAGGAGACATCGATATAATGAGAAAATACATGTTTGATAAAGTAGTATTACCACAGGATTTGAAAATTGATGCCTTTAGCATGTAATAATTGAATTTGAAGGGCTAGCCCTCTAATCTCTAGCAGGTTCAGTGATAATTCTTGCAACTGGATGTAATATTATTATTACATATATGTCCCAATAAAGTATACAATAAATATCTCTGTGGCTATTGCCACCCTGGAGAATTTAATTTCGGGTTCAGTTTAAAAAACTAAATTTCATGAAAAAGATGCCAACACAACTGGATCAGTAAATCTGCCAAGTTATAATTTCAAATCTATGTAGAAATAATAAATATTTAAAACATAAAACAGAGGAAGAAAATAACCTTTAAATGTTATATAGAATAGGATAACTTTAAGAAATAATTCCAGTGCAAAACAGATGCAAATATAAGACAAATGTGTTTTTGTTGGGGGTTTGTTGTTTATAATCTAATTTATTGTCAACAAGGTCTGATCCAGCCAGATATTTGATAGATCCCAAGTGAATCAACTGATTCCAATTTGATCAAGTGAGTTTTATAACCTGTAAATTATATACTCTGTTGATTTTAGACATCCAGATGGCTAATGTTTCAAGGATCCCTGGATGATTCAATGCAGATATCCTTACCGAGACAATCAAGACAGAGGATTCTTGTATCATCTTGGATCATGGATCATGATAAGATCAACTGTCACAAAAGTGAGAAAATGAACAAGATCTCCATTTTGGGGGGTGGCATAAAAACTGCCAAGTCAAAAAACTACACAAGGCATAGGGTGGCATGGTCCTTGATTTCTCCAAAAACTACACCAATTGTTGGTTCTGAGCCTTCAACTCTGAATTCACAGCATGGATGAATATCCATTTTGTCTCTTCTAGGGAAACCTAGAAACCCTTAGAAGGCAGGCATCCCCTTTTATTATTCTACTTCTGAAAAAATAGTTGACTATTTAGTAGGTATTGTGGTCAGCAAAGAGGTTCAATATTAAGGACCTTTGTCCATCTAAAAATAATGGCCAAAATACAATACCAGTAACTATGTATTGCATCTTTATGTCATCTACTTGGCCTAAAGATTCCAAGGAGTGTCCATTCTTACACAGATAAAGTTTATGATAAGAATGAATCCTCTTCAATGAAAAAGTTGTTGATGCCTACGGCCTAGGTTTTTCACCAATATAACTCCCTACAGGCAGTCTAACCTTTTGCTACAGTGTCAGCAATTGCCTAATTTTCCTGCATTAGAATCAAATGAAGCCACACAATCGCTCACCTAGGGATTGAAATGAGTTAACGGTAAGATGCTGGAGTTGTTCTACTAACAAATCATGGAGTTCTACTTTTTGCACCTGTTATGTCAACAAGATTAGCTCCATTGAAGGATGTTGACAGACTGTTGGCTCTTCAGTTGCACCATGAGACATCCACTTTGCATCACTGAAAACTGATGCGTAATGCCAAAGCTAAAACTTCCAAAAAATGAATATAATATGCTCCATTCTAGGGTGACTAAGGAGTCAGGCATTTCGGAAAGGTCTAACGTAATTTCCATCTGCCATTTCTGGCAATCACATTATATTCATGTCTATTTTATCATCCACTAAAATTCTACACAAGCTCGATCAATCATATATTAATAACAAGATGCTCATGACCTGCTATAACTAAGATAGTTTTATTTTATTGCAACAATAATACTCAAATGTATAATACAATTATTTCCTTTATGGTTCCCTCTAAACATACTGTTGAGCCTGTAACTATTATGGAATAGAAATGTAAGATTTTGTTTTTCATTTCTAAACCTTATTTTTCCCATTTCTTGAAAAAAAATCAACACTGTAATGCAAAGTATCAGGCACTTGAGTTTAGTGCTCCGGTGATCTTTGCTTTCTCAATGGAACAATTGATCACTCATTTGTTTTTTTGTTCAACCTTGATTTATCTATGGTAATAACCTTTGAATGGAAATCAGCCTCTACTTAAGAATTGTTAACTTATGCTCCCAGATATTAATTATGACCAAAAACATGGTTGTGGCAAGATTTGTCGCAAGGATAAGGGCAGTCGATCTTCTGGAAGGATCTTCGATCATAGTACCAGTCTCCAACTGCCTTTGCAATTGGCTGCAAAACAGAATTATGCATTATGCAAAATAAGGCTAATGTAAACAAGAAATATATATGCATAGAAGAGAAATAAACTCACTGTATTATCAAGAACTGGAGAGTCATCTTGTAACCATGTTTCTTGCATTTCAGATTGGCAATGGGCATAGCAAGAGTTTATGAACATGCCTCTTGAAGAGCTTCTTTGTCCTAACAACGCACTTAGAAATTCCATCCTGAAACCTGTTATGTCATGATCACGCTTTATTAACCTTAACATATTCCTGAAACCAGCTCAAAAAAGTGGAAATTATATTATTCCTCAATTAGTTCCATTTATGTCATAAACATATAAATCGAACTATTCCACAGTTCATCTGTTCATTGGTATATATAAGAAGCCTCTTTTCTCAGTAGGGCTGCAAAAGGATCATATCAAATCAGATATAACTCAAATCAAATTCGATCCCGTTAATGTATTGATCCTAAGAAAACCTTATCCACTATCATATTCAAATTGGACTTGATTGGTTTTGAATAGTGCATGCTGATGATGCGTGATCTGGCAGTTCCCTGCTGGCTGATGACTCAGAAGCCAAGATGGAGAATTCCTTGCTGGAAGGTGAATCAGATGTCAAGCTGAGTAAGGCCGAGCTAGAAGATAGCTCGGATGGATATCGAGCTATATAACGGAGAGTTGTATAATTTTCTGGGAGACCTGCAGTGAAACAATATTAGAGTGCCCAGGTTTCTTTACCCGAGGTGGGCACTCCGATGCTTAAGTCAGCGAATTGGAGATTTTTGAGAGAGATAAAAGTAAGAGAGCTAGAGAGCTGCGAGAACTAAATTGTGCATGTACCTTGTGAGGTTGGAGATGAGGCCTATATATAGGCATTGCTCGGCATGGGCTTCACGCACGGCGTCCGAGATCTCCGGGAGGTCGTGGTTGGCCGGGCCAAAGTCTTCGGAGGTAGTGGAGCACATAGACCAGGCTTTGTGCCTCCGAAACATTCTATGCAAGAACTAACTTCTGGAAGACCTGGGAGTGATGGGACTCGTACACGGAGGAGGTCGGCGAGCACGTCTCGTAGGTCGCCACATGGACCTCAGTCGAGTTGACAAGTCCTCAAGGGAGGTCGCTCAACCACAGGTCGGCCCTGGACAAGGTGTTCCTAGCCGCCTTACCGATGTGCCCAAATTGTAAATGAGGTTTTCCAGCTAGGACTCCAATTAGTTGGTGGAGTTAAGTCGCCAGGTCGGTGGAGGTAGATTGCTAAGTTGGATTTCAGCGAAGGCAAATCATCACCTATGTGGTGTCGGGGTGTCGTCCAGCTGTTCTGAGATGCCACATGTCATGATGTCAGTGGAGATTCAAATTTGCCCTCATCAATTGCCCCTACTCCCGAGCTGAGGTCAGCTCGGCAAAGGGAGTAGCTTGTTGCATGTCCTTTAGCTCGGAATGACTAATTCGATGAGGTCGTAGGCATTGGTCCAATTCGCTCTCCAAGTTGGAAGTCTTAAGGGTTAAATGCAGCCCTACACAGGACTTCGCCGTCTTGATTATCGGGGCACAGGAGCGAAGTCATCTGCTTGAGGAGAGGCGGAGCAGGCACCCCGAGGACATATAACTTACTAGGGATGCAATCGCCAAGGAGTTACACAATTCGACTAAATACCTCAAGAGCGAAGTTCGTCATGTTGTCATCACGAGGGGCTTCCAACTACGTGACTGCCTCGTCAGGTCGCTCAACTTACGTAGCCTACAATGCAATGTCCCTCACGCCGATCCTCGAAGGAGTAGCCGACAAGGTCGATACAAAGCCTAAAACCGAGGTGGAGGATGACTGTGAAGAAACCGGCCAAGTTTGCATGTCTACTGCAGTGTTGAAAGCGAACTAATCTTCCTTTCTTCAGTTTCTCTTTTTTTTCTCTTCTTTTTTTTCAGGTCGGCGATGAGATGTCGACGTCCTTTGAGGTCGATTTAAGCGTAGTGGTGGCAATGCTGCCGAGCTAGATAGATGGGGAGGCAACCTGATTAGATCGGTCTACCCATTGTCGTCGTGTTTCGAGGTCAGCTTGAGGGGGCTTTAGCTAAAAAGCGGTATGGCTTTCCCTTAGAGCTCAATTTGACCAGGTCACCAAAGCGGATGGTCATTCTGTAACTTTAAATATGGCTGCATCTATGCCATCACATGGGATTGGCTCTCCCGGGTCTACGCTTGTGGGTCAATGCCATACATGTTCTGCACTTACTCCTGAACTGCTAACCGCCCACTTCTGCTGGAGCCATGGGGGGCTCACATTGAGGGGGTGGCTCTGCTTTTTGCGGGTTGCCTACTCTAATGGGAACCATAAAAGGTTTGACCTGTGAGGCTGGTTCCTCATTCAGTTAACTGCCAACTCTCACAGAAGCCATGAAGGGCTCAATCAGTAGTGAGGCTTCGCAATTCGAGCTGGGAGACAATCTGGGCCAGATCGTTGAAGCTTGCCCAGGCTAGTGGTTCAGATTCTGCCCTTGTGATAGCTTTGTCGATACGTGCATTGCTGCTGGCGTTGGATGGTAGGTCAGTGCCATGGCTGCTCCACAACATTTCTCGGAGACGCTGGCCATCTACTCCTACGATAAGCCACAAGGAGCTCGACCTGCGGGGGCAGCTACTAACTGTAGGTCACCAACTTGCATGGGAACCTTGAAAGGCTTGACCCACAAGGGTGACCGCATAGTCCGTTGGCCGCCGACTCCCGCGGGAGCCATGAAGGGCTCGACCTGTAGAGGCAACCTTGCGAAATAGAGCTAACGAGGCTCGTCCGGGCTGATTACTATTGAGTGCGAATATAGAATGGGTTGAGGTCGGCAGGGCAATTCCATAATCTGTTAGCCATCAACTCCCACGGGAACCACAAAGGGCTCGACCTATGGGGGCGGCCTCACTTCGGGGTGCTTGTCGTCGGTCCGCTAGTTGTTCAGGTCGTTCTGCTGTTGATTGTTCCGCTGTTATTGGTTGTTTTGTGGCAGCATGAATGCACCAAGCTAGGACTCCAATTAGTCGGCGGAGGTAGGTTGTCAGGTCGGATTTCAGCCAAGGAAAATCATTGCCTACGTGGTGCTAGGGTGTCGCCTAGTTGTTCTGAGATGCCACATGTCACGATGTCAGTGGAAGGCCAAATCTGCCCTCATCACATGCTATTAATAAATTAAACTAGAAAAGATCAAGATAGTATATGTTGTCAATAAAATGAACTAGCGATGTCTATAGATTTTATACAATGAATAAAATGATTTAAAAATAACTTCTTGAGACTTGAATGTATAGTAAAATTACAACATTCAGACCAATTTTATTAATAAATGCACATTAGTTTTATATAGATATTTACATATATTATATTTTAAGTATTTTTGGATTCAAATTGAATCATATCGAATTGGGGTGAGTCCATATTTGATTCAGTTATAAACAAATTGAATTGGATCATCTTAAATCAGATTGGATTTGAACTTGAATTTGGATTAACAGATACTGTTTGCAGCCCTACCGTCAGGTGTTTGCATTCCCTTTAGAATTATTTAAGTCCATGATTCACAAGATCCTGTGGATATCAGCCAACTAATATACAGTGTTTATATCATAAAAGTGGCAATATATTCTCTTGAGCCTACCGTTTAATCATTGAGAGAAAACTTATAGAAACAGAATCACAAATTTGTTGACATGTTTACTGATTAAAGGACTACTCATGCTTGGGTATTCAGAGTTAAGACTATGAAGGAGGGTTAGTGCATCAACCTTGCATGGTTTGAAGTTGGATGGACGAACAATTCTTTATATCAAGCTTGCAACTGAGCCAGTAGCCATGAGGATCAGCAACACCTGGAACCAAAATGTTCCTTATCTGGAATTAAAATAGGGACTGGAATTAAACGTTCTGAATTTGTGTCTTATTGAGTGAAATAGAGGATGTATAAACACGTTGGAAAGAATTTCATGATACATGATGTGTACACAAAATACAGCTAGGGAAGCTTTTACCTGCCATGAATCATAGGCTGCATTTAGTAGAAAAAGTGGTGTACGTATACCATGCACTATGTATTGTGGGAAAAAACACTGCAGTTTTGTTCAGATGCATCAGAAAATTAAACTAAGGAGATAATGTTGAAATATGAGTTTCAAAAAATAAAAACAACAGAAAAAGAAATGCAATTAGAAGATATGTACTTACCATACTTGGTTTCATTGTTGAAGTGCAATATGTGGGCAAATTCTTTACTGATCCCTGGACAATTTGTGGACATAAACTGAGCGTTAAAGTAATAGAATCATGATAGGACAATTCATCTCCCTTTCAGACCATAAATGATTTAGTTAAAGGAAAGATATGTGATTTTCCACTCACTGAATCATCAAATGAATGTATCAAGGTTGAAAATGGAAATATAAGTGTAAGAGGAGTAGTGGAACAAATAATCTGGGGTTGAGAAAAATTATTTATTTTATTATCTACACTTTCATCCTTGTCCATTTGGGTCTTCAAAGGGGAAAAAAGGAGACTTCTTTATGTAAATGAGAAAAATCAAAGGGTCATACTTTAACCCAATATATGCATGACTATGATGCAAGACACGTTTAATAAGTATACAAGCATCAGAAGAGTAAAGGATAAAACAATTTCAATACCAAACATGAACCCTTTGATTTTTTATACCATTGAAGACCACCAAAACAGATGGCTTTCATAAAATACATCCAACATAATTTTCACCATTGAGCGATTGCTTGGTGCAATGGTAAAATCTCCATCTGACAATCATGTAAACATGGGTTTGAGCCTTGATTGGCCACTTTGTGCCAAAAAACGGCAGCCTGGTGCACGAGGCTCGGACCAATGCCCGGGTCTGGGGAGGGACAGATATGCAGCTTTACCCTGTAGGTAAGGAGAGGTTGTTTCCAAGATTTGAGCCCTGGTCACCCAGGTCGCAATGGAGCAACCCAATCGTTAAGTCAAGGCCCACTCTCTTGTGCCAAAATAAAAGAAAGAAAATACTGGAGGTCAGGTTATTATCTAGTCTCCCCCTCCAGATGGCTAGGACCAACATTTGGTGAAATATACTTTTGTTCTCATGAAAAGAGACCATATTAATCAATGTAAAGGAGAAGAAAACATACATGGGTTGTCACCACATCATTAAAGTAGGATTTTATGTGTTCTCTTCCAGATATTTCTTTCCTGTCATACAGTAACATTGGTTTTATGTTATGTTATCCTTTTCTATATAGTTTCAGAAATAAGATAGGTAAAATGTACTAATTAGGAACTTACAAATTGACAAAATATCCAGCATCAGCAAGGCATTTTACTTTGGTACCTATAGATAGGAGTGCATGGAAGCTGTCACAATGGAGAATGGAGGCCAAGCCACCAGCTGAACAGCCAGAAAGAAGAGCCTATGACCAATTATTTGAATTATTAAGATGATGGCATTAAACATAGAAAAAATAGAAATGCAGATGAAAATTTCAAGTTGTAATACATATTCAGCATTTTTCATCCCCTTCTTTAGCAGGTCCTCTATAACAGCAAGCCAAATCCTTGCTCCTCTGTAGTGAAGATTGGTGACCTGATCAATTGGTGGCCAAAACAAAGAAAATCATAGTAAAATATTCACCTGTTTAGATACTTTTAAAATTGAACATTTAACTCTAACCAAAACCAAAAGACTCACTGGATCTACTTTCTCCAAATCTCCGGTAAATGATGCTCCATCACAGTACCGGACCTTGATTCTATTCCAATTATAGAAATCTGGATATTGAAATTCAACTCTAAGTCATTTCACAAGAAAGGAGTTACATAGAGAATAGAGTTGCATATAGGTCCAAAGATATGAAAATTTAGTTCAAGTAGAGAGTAAACCCAATAAATCACAAATTTGACCTGGGTTAAATTGCTTATTGTTGCTCAGAATCCCAGAGAATGCAATTTCTGTTACCATTTTCTTAGAGGAACCTAAATGGGTGTTCTTGCGGAAAAGACAAGTTGTAACATTGGTACACCATCCTCCACCCTGTGGAAGGAAAGAAAAGGATTAAAACAACAAAAATAAAAGAGCAAAATAATAAGAAAAAGGACCCAGAAAGCAAGGACTTACAGCACTTCCTGCAAAGTCAGTGGAGAAATAGAAATAACTTTAAAAAATGTCATAGATATTCAACAAATATACCTTACCCAGACGTACAGAGAGAGTTAAACATGCAGAATTCATAAATAACAACCAAAGAGAAAATTATCAATTTAGTTCTGTGATATTCTAACGAAATCTATTACAGAGATTTGGTGTCTTAATGATTTACAGCAAATCCATTTAAACTGAACAAAAGTTCCAACTGACTGAACCGAGGTTTAAAATGCTTGATGATAAATCATAGACATCCTAAGGGATAATACCAAACAATACAGATTAGGCTTCATGACAAATGAATCATCTGGCACATGACAAAACACTAAGGAAAGAAAAATATAAGGACTGACCTCAATGTGAACCAGCCAATTGTTAATTCCTGAGCCAAATCCTTTATCTAAATGGTATGCTGGAGGACTACCATCCAAACAAACTGCAAAGAATTGTGAACTTCAAGGTAAAATATAGTAACAACCAAAGAGAGGGAAAAATTCTCTAGGAGTTCAATCCCTTTGCCTATTACCACTGAAGGGCTGGAAAGGAGAGAGAAAAAGAAAAGAAAAGCATTAATAAAGTTATTACCTGCACCCTTAGCTACAGAAGATTTAATGTAAGTAATCTGCACATATAACCCATTCACCTTCAATGTGATCAGTATACAGATTATAAGTTTCCGCCATGATCTTGCATAGACCATTCTGTGCATGCCAATTGAAGTCAAAACAGGGGAGATACTACGAAATGCAAAGTATGCACATTTCAAATAAGCAATGGAGAAAAAAAAGCGATCATTAAATGTTACTCCTAAACCTACTCTTTCACTCATGTAGCTTTTTCCCCAAAACACTGGGGGGGTGGGGGCTTTTTAGTTTTTACCATTTTATCAATAGAGAAAAAGTATGAAGCTTTCCACCCTAAGCCATCTACAATACCAAAAGCTCTATAAAACTAAAATTAACTGCATTCAACCCATTATGCTTTTAAGTTTGGCCTTCCACCCAGGGTATCTCCCCCTTCAATGCACCAAACAGTTAAAGAATAAACAGGGAAACAAAGGAAGGGTAAATCAAAATTGACAATTAAAGAATTCCAACAAGTTTTCTTTCCAGGACAAAGAAGCAGGGAACCTTTCTTTCCAATATCGCTTTTTCTCCAATTTGGCAATAAAATATACAGACAGGGAAATTTTCAGTACAATGAAGTTCTACGATTTGTTGCATTGTACACAAAACCCCTCACTTCAACAAATTAAAATGCACACAATACCAATAACCAACACCTGCATATCCTTTAACTGAACCCATTAAATTAAACCAGATTATCTAATTTTTCAAACCCATTATTTCCTCCATTAAGAACTACTCAACTGAAACGCCAAACAAGCTTCTCGAACCTATACCAATAAACAACAACAAAAAACAATGAAAAAAAAAAACAAAGTTGTACCTGAAAGAAAAAGAGAGACCTGCAAGGAGGGAGTATGCAGAGCAGTTTCACTGGTTTGAATCTGGCACTAAATCCAGCTTACTAATGCGTTTTCAAACAGGAACAACTCAACACACTGAGAAGTTTTGCCTGAAGAAACCATAAAATTTAATTTCTCAGTAGTCGCACCTGCAGGTTATAAGCAGAGAACCCAAGAGCAGGCACTGATTCGCTTCGATTTCCGAACCACCATAAATTTGTTATTCAAATGAAAAACAAATTAATCTTCTAAAACCAGAAGCCAACCAAACTCTCGTTCTACGCGCCTGCAATGAATGGAGAGAGTGTTATTGGAGAGAGAGAGAATGAAGCGGTAACGACTTGCATGGAGAGAGTGGCTGATGATTGGAGTGGGACTACTGTCGAATTCATATTGGACGGTGATGTATCTTCTGGGACCCACGAAATGGCTTCTCGTAATTCGCAGATAACCGCAGCGCACACCGTCATTTAGTTGTAACTGAAACCCAATGAGGGGAGAGAGAGAGATTATGCTGTTCACGTGGATTTGAGTGATGTAGAAAGTCAGGGTTTATGTGTTGTTTACTTGTTTTTTGGTAGAAGGTGTGCTTCTTGTTGTTTTTCATCTGATTGTCAGAAATACACTGAATGTTTTGTTTAAATGACATGTGCATCCTTTACGTTTGTTTGGGGAGACTGGATCTTTTGTCCACACAAACTCTGCTCACGTCTATCTACAACATCGCAGCCATACAAAAAAAAATATCTCATCCTTGATGTTATCAATTGATGGAGATAGTATATTATGGGTACGTGAACAGATGATCGGGAGTCTTGTTTGGGCCTGTTTGGGAGGGCCTCTGTGTTTTGATTGAGCTGCTATAGAGAATTGGACATGGTTGAGCGTGCGTGCGTGTTACTAATAAGCTACTGGAACTGGAGTAACTTCGCTGAAACCTACCCACATGGCACTACAGGCTTGGACTGAAATCAAACTCATAAATTTCTGGGCAGGGCCTCACACACACACATATTCAATCCCAGTCCCACCTAGCTCATGATGACCCCTAATTTGATCTCAAGTGTGAAGTGTCTGCTAAAACCAACCAGAATACTTACCAGTTACCAGCTAGGCCACCATCGTTGATTACAACATTGTGGCAGATGAGGAAACTCAGCAAACTTACACAGCATTGGACTTTGGCCCATTCAAATTTTTAACAAATGATCAACCTGAACCCACCCATGAAACGAATATAGGACCATTTAGATATAGAATGAAGTATAGAGTGTTGTTTGATATGAGTGGAGAGGTCCAGCTCTATTTCAAAACTGCCTTGTGGAAAACAAAATAAGGTAAATTTTGTTTTGGGTTTTACTTTATTTTATTTCAGATCTTATTTTTATTCCATTTGTATGGCAATCATTAAACAAAATAAGGTAAATTTTGAAACAAAAATAAATCATAATTTGTATTGAAATCATTTGTACTACCATGGCTTTGCATCAGTGCAAATAAATTTGCATTGCAACCAAGCATAGATTAAGGTTATATTTGCAAATCGCAAGCACAAAAGAAATTAGTTTGACCTAAAAATTATCTTTTTTCTTTCTTTTTGGATAAATTATAGATAGGTACCCCATACTTTGGGGGTAGTGACAGATAGGTTTACTTGAGTACCCTGAACCAATGTTTTCAAACCGCCATTGACCCGAATGGTCGGACCGTTCGACCCGAGAATCATTTAGGCAACCGGTTTCATTTTACCCAAAACCTAGAATCTAATAAAAAACCGTTGACCCGAGCGATGGAAATGTTGACCCGTCGACGGTTTTTAACCATTTTTTTATTTTTTTAATTATTTTATTTTTTTTTTAATTTTGCTATCAGAATGGCCCATCCTTTCGAACTGGACGGTCGGACCATTGACCCGAAAACCGGTGGCCAGAATGGTTCCATTTCCAGGTCATTTTTTAAAACGTTGCCTTAAACTCTCAAAAATAGACACTTGGGTCCATCCATTAGTATTCCGCCAGTTAAACATTACATAATGCCAAAAATACCTTTATCAAAAATGGTATTTCTTAGATTATATAATGTTTAACTGATGAAATACTAACAGATCAACCCAAGTGTCTATTTTTGAAAGATTAGAGTACTTAAGTGTTGTAATTGAAAATTGCTAACAACAACCGCATCAAAACTGCAACCCAAGTTTTCATTTTAGCCGTTGGGTTTAAAATTGCTAACAATCATGGCTCTCTCATACGTAAACAACTAACCTTCACCGTCGGTGCGTTTAAAATTTGATTATGCGGGCCGGGAACTAATTAGTTCCCGTTTGTGACGGATTTTATGTTTGGGGTGAGCTATGTTAACTGTGCCACTTTCTTTGGATATTTGTAAGGCTGCAATTGAATTGAGCTTGGGTTGAATTCGATTAAGTTCGGTTCAAATTCGATTCTAATCAAGTTTGAGTTTTAAGTCAAATTTGATTAATTATTCGAACTTGAATTCAACTAATAAAAAGATTGACTCGAGAAACTCGTGATTTATAATCCATATAATATAAGATTATATTATATATTTATCAAATATTAAAATATATTCATATTTTTAGGTTTTTAAATTGAATTCGAATTCAAACTCATCAAATATTTAATCAAACTAAGATCTAATCAGAAAATAGAGTTCGAATCAAACTGGAACTCAAATTTGAATTTAACAATATTTTAGTTGAATGGAACCAATACATATAAAAGTTTAGCTCAGCTCAAATGCACTCCTAGGCACCTATGTTCCAAATAAGCTATCAAGAATAGCTTCATGTTATAGTCACCATTTTGACATTTAAAACACTCATATGACTTTTTAGATTTTCACCAAACATAAAACTTTAGAGCAAAGATTTTAAAACTGAATTAGACAATGAATTGGTCAGGGATCCGGTTCTCAAGTCGAATGGTCCGATCGTTTGAACCAAACAGATGGTCTGTTTTGACAAAAAATTAAGAAAATTAAAAAATGATTAAAATCATTGGACGGTTCGAACACCCAGGTTAGTGGTTTACTGACCAAATCAACAGGTTTTTTTAGCGAAATAACAATTTTGGAGTAAAATGGCGAACCAATCACCCGACCGGTTCTCAATTTTTCCGATCTGACTGTCTGGTCTGATCCGATTTTGAAAACCATGCTTTAGAGGTTTTAGTATAGAGCCCGGCTCAAAATACTAGAAGTTGCACCATAAAAGCCCTCCCAAACGAGCACTTGGATTTTTATGGTTTTATGCTTGGATAAACTGTTGGATTTATGCTTTCAAAGACCCAAAGAAAAATGTCCAATTTTGTGTTTTGGGGCTTAAAACGTGCTTGGACTACATATTATTGTATTTTCTAAAAGCAATGCTTAGCAAACCTTTAAAACAGTTTTTTTTTTTTCATTTTTGTTTTTCACTGCCCAATGTTAGAAAACAAAATCTTATCCAAACAAAGCCTAATTGCCATGGATCTCCTTTCTTTTAGTTTTTCGTTCAGTGCATTAACCCTAATTAGCAGGATTAAATGATAGAGATTTAGAACTTGATTGTGTATTAAGGTAGTACACAAACAATTATGGGACCAACTATATAAAATAGTGTTAGTGTTCTGTAATTCCAGCAAAGAAATTGTAATTTATATTTTCACGGTTTGATTTCCTTATGCAGCCTCCTAAGTCGACATTGCAGGACAAAGGCATAATCATGATTTTCTTAATTGAACCCTAGCTTGTTAGTTGTTAGTAGCCAATTTAATTTTAGGGGTGTAAATGGATCGGGCTTGGATTTGACCCAATTCGAATCAAAACCATTTCAATCGGTTTGGAGGGTCCAAAATGTTGTATTGGGTTCGACCCAGTATATTAACGGACCAAAGTGAATATATCCATGGACTCAAATGTCTGTTCAATCGATCGAATTATTTTTACAATTTTGAATCGGATTGAACCCTCTGTTTATTAAATTTAGATTGAATCTGGTTTGGACTGTCCATCATTGGACACATATTGGATTGAATCGGGTTGGACCATAACCTGGTCAACTCCGAGCCACCATGTCCTAGGCCTCCAAATATGTCCACTGTAATGGCCTCACATCAAGATGACCATCTCAAAATTTTAGTTAATTTATTTTCTCTCTCTCTCTCATCACGTGCATTTGTGCACGCCAATCAGCTAGTTTATATTAATTTTGGTACTCCCTTGAATATGAAATTATGGACAATGAATGTGAAGTAGTGGCAAAACTGAACCAGTTTAAAATGTGTCAAAAGTACTCATCCGTTTTCTTTACTTATTTATCAGAATGAAACAAATTAACCTTAGAAAAGGATGGCTTATATACTATTTTAAAACAAAGGAATAAAAAAAAAATGAGGATTCCTTCAAGCTTCAATCTATCCATTGTTCCAAATGAAATGGACACAGTAGGAAATGGAATCATTCACTTGTTTGACCTCTTGAGCGACCAACCTGGCTAGAATCTGGGTTGGAGTCATTGAATGATAGCTAAGTACCTTGTTTGTTTGTTTACACTTGACACCCATAAAATAACGCTACCACTTGACAAAAGAATTTGACGATCCTGAGTCCTAATAACTTTAGTGAATGATTAAAATAGGTTTTTGGTTGTGCTTTTAAGGGAATCTCGCTTGATGATATGGGTCTCTGTTGGGGGTAATTGGTCCTATTCTTCTTGGCGTTTAATATTACTTTGTTTTCTCTTCCCTCAGCAAGTTTGGTCTGATCTCTGATGTTTTTCACTTTCTTTGCTGTTTGTATTAAATGGGTTTGTAACAAAACATTTATGAATGATATTTACCATTTCCAGACTGCCCAAGAAAAAAAGGGTTTATTTAAGTATCGTTATTTGTTACAGTGAGAGTACCTGTGGAACACATTAAACTAGAGAGATCCTCTAACAAGGCAAACTAAGTTGGTGCTATAATTGTGCTTCAATCTGCAGGCAGAACTCAACTCATTAGCAAGTTTCTGAACCTTACTATTTCAATTTCATTCATGCCAGAATAGAATTAAGAACTATATATGGATTTGAAACCATGAACTGTGGGCTTTTGGGATATCCAAAGATGGGAGTTTCCACTGAAATATGTGGAATTGAGTCATCGTAGAAAATCAATCAATTCTGTTTGTATGTATACTGGATCAATCAGCAGGATGTAATAGGATATGCTTCTTATATCAAATTTTCCTCACATCTGTGGTCCTTGGTGAAAATAGTTGATGAGGAGCACCAATCCTCCCACAATGACCACCATTTAAAAGATGAATGGTACTCTGAAATGGGCAAGTGTAATTAGTAAGAGCTTTCCTTCATCCACTGACCATGCATGTGTTTGTTAAAACACTCTTCTACTAATTTGTTTTCAATTAGAATATTCCTATACATCGAACTATTTGCTTTGTCTTTATTACTTTGGATGGAATATTCAAAATACATGAATCATTTTTTTCCTTCTTTTCGTTGTTGGTTTTACCTTTTTGTCTCCCTTTCCTTTTTTATTTTTTCTTTCTTTTGTTTGATTTGTCTTATGTGATAATTTTTGTTTAACCATTTTTTGTCAAACCTCTCAAAAGCTTGAGAAGCTTTAGTCTCTCTCACATTACTAGGGGAGCAACTCGAGCGGGTTAGGTTGAGTTGATGATCAACCCAGGCCCAACCCTAAAGGTACAAATACAAACCTTGGGCCCAGGCTGCCCCAACCTGAGGTCAAGCCTGAGTTGTTCGATCCAGACCCAACCTCTGTTTAATCCAATGCGATCGGGTTGGGCTCAATCTTGGGTTGGATCGGGATGGGCTTAGTTGGCCTTGAATGGGCTTGAAAGGGTTTATAAAATATATTTTTGCATAGCCATGCATCTTTTAGATGTCTTAAATTCTTTTATTTTTTTTTTCTAGTAAATAAATATCTTAAATTCTTATAAGATCAAATTCAGATATACATTCCTATTTGAATTCAACTTGATCCATTTGCAGCCCTAAGGGGTAGACAGGATAGTGGATACAGTCCTACCCTTTTACATTTTTTGCACTAGGTGATCAGTGGCCACTCTCAAACGAGTTCACATCTGCGCCCCACAATGTCCCACAGTGCATTCCTGCTGTGTATTGAAAACATCTCCCGATGATAATAGCAGACCCGATGATGTTATCATCGGGAGATATTCCCAATACAAAGCGGGGATGCGCTGTGGGACGTTGTAGGGCACCCCGTTATGGGGCGCAGATCTAAACTCCTCTCAAACTAGAACTTGCACTCTCACGCTTGCCAGTCCAAAATTTTATGTTACACCAAGTAATGGCCCTTAAAAAGTAGACATTCAAATAACAGATAAATGTAAGGGTGTAATTGTAGTTCCAATTCTCAGCCATATATAGGAAAAGAAATTTTCTAATCCATTTTTTAATAAAGAAAGGAAATTATTCTTGCACTCCTTTAGAGTCAAGGCCCAGAATGCACTAAAAAGATATGGAGTACTTCATGTAGGTTCGTTGTCCCGAAAAAGGCTCAGTTTAGAAGGAGCACAAATACATACAAGAATGCAAAACCTTGTATTTTATATTATTTTTTTATGCATTTAACTGTACATATTTATATTTGTATTTTTTTCAAACTGAGCCTAAGATGATAGGGATCATGATACCATAAATTTAGAGCGTGCATCCAAATAGTTAGCTTTGTAGAGACAGTTATTGTTTGTATATAGGGAATAGGAATGGATAGACAAGATTGAGTTTTAGAATGTATCGTCTATTTACTTAGAACTTCATTCATTATTCCGTTGGAAAATAAGAAAAAAAAAACAGAAAGTTGAGGAAATTTTCATAAGAAATTTGAGCTCTCTAGTTCTATGGTTTTCTCCAATTTATAAATAAAAATAAAAATTCAATATCTTTAGTATTGTCATAGTTACTGTACTACCTATTTATTTTGGATAATTGGATTCAGATCTTTTCAAACTGAACCATAGATGGATGGTTTTCCAAAAAATATAAACCTTGTCATTTTTACCATTCAAAAATAATTCAATATTATAATTCTTTGAGTTTTAGGCTCAGTTTGTAAAGAGTATAAATACAAATATGTACAATGTAAATACATATAAAATATAAGAATTTGCACTCTATATATTTGTATTTATACTCTTACCAAATGGAGCCTTAGGTTCAATTTGTGAAGGGTACAAATACAAATATATATAGTGCAAAACCTAGTTTATTGTATCTGGAAACCTTATTGATGAGGGGTGATTTGGCACGACCTAGTAAGTAAAGGTCACGTGGATGCAATCTGCCTGAAGGATGGTAACTCAACAAAAGGAGCCTAGTCAGCAGTTTTTAGAGCTCGGGGCCCAAGAACCGAAGTGACACGTAATCGACTCTAGAAGCTTCCTAGCAGACTCCGAACTTCATGGGATCACGCTGCGTAACGGCAAGCCTTATCCTCTCCACGCCCAGATTGGGCGGAGACGATAGACTTCATTAATTGATACGTTACACCCGACTAAAGCAGAAAGGGATCTCATTTACTCAGGCCAAAGATCCCAGAACCGTTTCGTGAGACCCACGACAGCTCAACTATATAAGGGCATCAACCCCTCCAGGAACTAGGTACGCACGATTACTTACATTCCAACTCTCTAGCACTCAAACTTTAGCTCGCAACCACAATAAGAATACTGACTTAAGCATCAGAGCGACCTCATCAGGTTACCCACTCCGGTCTCTCTGATCCTTGTTTTGTAGTTTCATCCAGCTCGTTACGTGAGCACGCCAGGCAACCTTCTAGCTAGGAGCTTCCAGATCGCACATCATCAATTGGCGTCGTCTGTGGGAAGGCAATCAAAAGGTCATCCCAGTTCTAGTTACAGTCTCAGTCTCAATCTCAGCCTCAATGACCATTCAACCATAACGAAAAGAGCGGCATGAACATCACCGGGGGGCAAGAGCAGCAAATAGTCACTCCCCAAGTTCCTCGGTGACAATCGGCCAGTTCACCATTCCCTCGACTGTCTCCGGGGTCCCATCGCTGTCCATACCGCACACTACCCCACAGGTGAGTGTCCCGCTCCACCGAGTGAGCGCCACATTCTCGGAGCCCTCCGTGATTCCCCTTGGGGTCGGGCACTCCCAGTAGTTCAACGACCTCATCCAAAGCGTCCGAACAATGCAAATCCAAATGCAGCAGATCCATCAGTTCCAATAGTTTTAGTAGTACTATTTCTATTAACAATATTAGCAGCAATTTCCACCACTGCAACCAAACCAGCCGGCAAATCATTATCAAGGACAAACGCAGAACTAGAATTAGCATCAGGCTCACCAGAGCGTCCACCAGTCCACCCTCCCGCGGTGAAATAACTTCACATGTACCGGTCCCTCCCACGGGATGGACCCTGCCGCGGGGTATAGTAAGTGATTGGTGTACTCCCCCCTGCTTCCCGAAGAGAGAGCTCAAGGGATAGGCCCGAACCTAGCCAGCCCGAGAGGCGCAATCAACAAGTCGCACATCCAGGTAATGTAGATTGTCATCTCGGGACCCGAGGTGCGGGCTCGAGAGGAGACCCCTTGGTTCCTCACAATAGCCAACACCGAACACGTGGCGGAGAAGAAGTAGCTCGCGGCGAGGAGAATCCCTAAACCACCTCGCCCTACCATTTGGAGTAAGATCGAAGTACTTGACAACACAGAAGACAACATTACAAACACTGCACCACCAAAGAAGCAGTAGCGGCAACGCTGCAAGACTCGTCGTTCATCAGCAAGGAACAGTCCACCCGCAAAGCCCAGCCATCCAGTAGATCAAGGTCAGAAAAGAGAGGAGGTGAGCTCGGTGGCTACAAGAATAGCGCCTGCTCTCTTGAGCCGGTCATCCCCCTATCACCTGAGCTCCTAGTGGCCCCAATGCCGAAGGATTTCAAGGTACCGCCGCTAGACAAGTATGATGGGTCTTTGATCCTAACGATCACGTAGACGCATTCCAGTCCCAGATGCATCTTGCCAGGGCCGATGAGGTTTGTATGTGCATGTCTTTCTCCACTACATTCAGAGTAGTTCGAACCTGGTATAGGAACCTCGTGTCGGGTTCCATCAGAAGCTGGACTCTGTTTGTAGGCATGTTTACGGCCCACTTCATCACTAGTAAGAAGTGCCCAAAGTCACAGGAGAACCTTCTGAACGTGGTGCAGAAGGAAGGAGAGTTAATTCGATGCTACATCAAGCGCTTCAACGAGACATGCCTGCAAATACTAGACCTTGACCTAGTAGTACGTCTCACCGCAGCGCAAAAAGGAATCACCCACAAAGAATCCAAGTGACATGTTGTGGCCAACAAGCCGAAGAACATCACCGAGTTCCTCAAGCTGGCCGATTAGTTTATCAGTACAGAAGAAGAGATAAACCTGAAAACTGAAAACCAAGGAGAGAAGAGGAAGAAAAAGCAAGCAACAAGAAAAGAGAAAAGAACAAATCCCCTCAGCGAAGAAGCAAGTCCCCAAACTCAAGGAGTAAGTCCCCCTCACGAAGTTACATATTGGGTTGGCGTTCCAAGACCCCGCTAGTGGAGAGAACCAACTATACTCCCCTTAATGCGAAGCGAGGAGAGATCGTAATGGCCATCAAAGACTCCTCCATCATCAGATGGCCACTTAGGCTACGGGGAGACCCAACAACCAGGAACCCGAATGTCTATTATCACTTTCATCGGGACCATGGTCACTGCATAGAAAAGTGTAGAAACCTCTATGACGAGATCAAAGAGATAATCCGCCGTGGGTATTTAAAAAAGTACATCCTACATGTGGAAAAAGGATAGGGGGACCAGTAGGGAGATTGGAAGAAAGACACCCCAAAAAGCAGCAGATAGAATGAGCAGCCACCTCGCCCGCTACCAGAAGAAAAACCAATCCGCGGGGTGATTAATATGATCACTAGAGGATCTATCGTAGTGGGGTGCATAGCAGTAGTAGGGAAAACATCAGTCCGAGGATTGGAACATGAAGCAGAGAACCCACCCAAGCGACCTCAGATTGAAGAACCAATCTACTTCACCAAGGACGATGCCCGTGGGATTCAGTATCCTCGTGACGATACCCTAGTAGTGAAGATGATCATCAATGACTTCGAAGTGAAATGGATCTTGGTGGACTCAGGCAGTTCGGCCGATATTCTCTTCAAAGAAACTTTTGATAAGTTGCAACTATAGCAGTGCGATTTAAAACCAGCATATGCCCCACTAGTAGGGTTCAGCAGAGAGGAAATCAGGCCTATAGGTCGCGTTACAGTACCAGTGGAGGTGGGCATGTGGCCGAATATTGTCCAGTTCGAGCACACATTCTTGGTGGTCACGACTCCATCCCCCTCTAACGCGATCATAGTACGGCCTATTACGCATGTTTTACGCGCGATAGTGTCAACTTACTATCTCACGATGAAGTTCCCGACGGACTACAGAGTAGCGCTGATATGAGGCGATCAGCTCGAGTCCCGGAAGTGCTATGTGGCTGCCCTCAAGGGAAAGGCAAAACTGGCAGAAGGTGTCAAACTAGATCGACCTGTAGACTACACCGAGGAATGAGCTGCCCTGATGGAATAAATGGTCCACATACCGGTATCCGCAATCGAACCAACCAAGACTCTCCAGATCGATGCACTGATAAGCGAACCGCTCCGAACACAGCTAGTGAGTTTCTTACTTAGCAATTTAGATGTTTTCGCGTGGTCTGCGGCAGAAATGCCCGAAATTGACCCTAGTATAATAACTCATAAACTTAATGTGGACCCCCTCTAGTCAGGCCAGTTAGACAAAAAAAAAAAACGCAACCTTGCCCTAGAGTGGTGGAGGGTAGTCGATGAGGAGATCGGGAAGCTCCTCGCCGCAAACTTCGTTAGGGAGGTTCATTACCCAAGCTGGGTCGCTAATCTTGTGCTTATGAAGAAAGTCAATGGTAAGTGACACATGTGCATTGACTACACCGACTTGAACAGATCCTGTCCAAATGATTGCTTCCCCTACCCAGAATTAACCACCTAGTAGACGTGGCCTCAAGGCATGAGTTGTTGAGTTTCATGGATGCCAAATCCAGATATAATCAAATTAGGATGGACACCACCGACCAAGACAAAACTGCTTTTGTAACTGAACTCGGGCTATACTATTATAAAGTTATGCCCTTTGGTTTGAAAAATGCTGGAGCAACTTTCCAATGACTTGTAAACAAGATTTTTGAACCTTTGATTGGCAATAAAGTGGAATGTTATGTTGATGACATAGTCGTGAAGACCCAGTTTTCTAGATCTTTAATCGACGATTTAGATGTTGTTTTTCAAATTCTAAGGAAATACAACATGAAGTTAAACCCGAATAAGTATGTCTTCAGAGTCATGCCAGGAAAGTTCCTCGGTTACATAGTGAACCGATGTGGTATCGAAGCAAACCCGGATAAAATCAAGGCCATCTTAGAAATGCGACTACCCCAAAAAATCAAGGAGGTACAAGGATTAACTAGCCGGGTATCTGCATTAAACCGATTTATGTCTAAATCGGCAGGTTGCTACCTCCCCTTTTTTAAAGCAATTAAAAAGAATAAGACTTTCGAATGGACTGAAGAGTGCCAACTCGTGTTTGATGAGCTGAAAAAGTACTTAAGTACTACCCCGATTTTAACCCGACTTGAGGAAGGAGATGTGTTGAAGCTGTACCTCTCCATGAGCAACGAGGTGGTCAGCTCGGTACTAATAAGAGAAGTGGATCGAGTTCAATGACCCGTCTAATATGTAAGTAAAGTGTTGCAGGATGCAGAAACCAGATACCCCGATATCGAGAAGTTGGCGTACACTCTAGTGGTAGCAGCTCAGAAATTACGCCCATACTTCCAAGCCCATACCATCGCCGTGCTTACTAATAGACCTCTAGGCACATCCTACTTAAGACCGATGTGCTAGGAAGATTGACGAAGTGGTCCATCGAGCTTAGCGAGTACTATATCCAGTTCGAGCCACGGACAACAATCAAAGCCCAAGTCTTGGTGGACTACGTAGCAGAATGCATGTTCAGCACACCGGCCCCTAAACTGACTGAGCCCATTAACACGACGGAGGCATCGACCAGTGCGACACCGATCTCAGTCAGATCAGTACCGACCTGGGACAAGGAGCCCTGGATCCTCCACGTTGACGACTCGTCCAAACAGTGAGGAAGCGGTGCTGGACTGATACTGTACGGCGCAAGTGAGGTGAAGCTAGAGTACGCTCTCCGGTTTGGATTCGAGGCATTGAACAACGAGGCGGAGTATGAAGCGCTAATTGTCGGGCTGAACTTGGCGAAGGAAATGGGAACAAAACACCTGATTGTTTGCAACAAATCTCAAATGGTGGTTAACCAAGTCAACGGTGAATATGAAGCATGCGACTCGAGTATGGTTGCCTACTTGACCAAAGTCAAAGAGATCCTACCAAGCTTCAGCTCTTGTTTCATCAGGTAAATTCCAAGGTCTGAGAATGCTGAGGCCGATGCCTTATCACAACTAGCAAGTACAAGCGATAACACTATGCGAACTGTGTACATAGAGGACTTGCCTTGGCCCAGCATTCTGGGGGGGGTAGAAGAGGTCACTCCCGTGTTGCAAGTGGAACCAAGCTGGATTGATCCGCTCAATGATTATCTGCTCCACGGGGGCCCTACCTGTAGAACGCAATGCAGCTCGGAGGGTAGAGTGTCAATAAGCCTGGTACGTCCTCATAGATGGACGGTTGTATAGGAGATCCTTCATGCTCCCCTATCTACGTTGCCTGCGACCCTTAGAAGCCGAGCTCGTACTTCGTGATATCCATGAAGGTTTATACAGAGGACACTTGGGGGGTAGGGGCCTCCCCCAAAAGGCATTAAGACAGGGTTATTGGCCCACAATGAAGGCAGACACACTCGAGCTTGTCAAGAAATGTGACAGATGTCAGAGGCACGCCAACATCCCCCATTAGCTTGCTACCGATTTAAAGTATCTTACTAGCCCATGGCCCTTCGCGTAATGGGAAATTGACATCCTCGGTCCTTTTCGGCCAGCAACCGGGTAGAGGAAGCTCTTGGTCGTGGCAGTAGACTACTTCACGAAGTGGGTGGAAGCCAAATCGTTGGTAAGCATTACAACCCGGAATGTGCAAAATTTCTTCAGGAAAAGCATTGTGTGCCATTTTGGACTGCCCAAAGTCTTGATTTCGGATAACGGGAAGCAATTTGAAGACATCAAATTCCAAATCTGGTGTGCCGAGATGGGGATTCAACAAAACTTCATTTCGGTAGCACATCCACAAGAAAACGAACAGGTCGAGGTGACAAACAGGGCTATCCTCCACGAACTGAAAGCTCGCCTCGCGAGCTAAAGGCTTGTGGGTGGACGAACTGCCCAGTGTCCTTTGGGCCTATCGAACTACCATCAAGACCGCGACCGGCGAGACACCCTTCAACCTCACATATGGGATGAAAGCTATGATTCTAGCAGAGATTGAAGTACCAACTGCGGCTCGAAACTTACGACAAAGAGGCAAATGAAGAACAACCCAAAAACAACTTAGACCTCGTTGWGGGTGGACGAACTGCCCAGTGTTCTTTGGGCCTACCGAACTACCATCAAGACCGCGACCGGCGAGACACCCTTCAACCTCACATATGGGATGAAAGCTATGATTCTAGCAGAGATTGAAGTACCAACGTTGCGGCTCGAAACCTACGATAAAAGAGACAAATGATGACGAGCTCATAACTAACTTGGACCTGACGAGCTCGAGACCATGGATGGGAAGCAGGTATCTCGAACTTGGAACATCGATAACCTAAGGAGATACTACTTGTAAATCTCAACGCAAGCAAAAAATGACTAAGTCAATAAGACCATCGAGCTGATCATATGGATGATGAACTGGAGAGAGGACCTTAAGTCACTCCCAGAAGCCTAAAGGCTATAGTGCCGAGTTGACAAAAGACCTTGGCACGATATAAGACCCAGTCGCCTCTCTGGCATGGGTAGAGAAGTCCTAGTTGCCTCTTTGGCATAGGCTGCTTAAGGCCCAGTTGCCTCTTTGGCACAGGCTCATTAAAACCCAGTCGCTTTGGCATGGGTAAAGCAAAGTAGCCCGGGTGTAGACAAGTCAGGCATGTAAACCCTACAGTATCTACTCACCCCAGTGTACGATAACAATTGCTCCTATTCAAGTTCGGGAGAAATCTATATGACCTAGTTCGCGAGCTCGGGAGAAATCTACACTTAGAAAAATTTTGTACACAAGAAGGTTTGGAAAATACTTGTATTCCATTGATAAGATTCTTCGAGTACACAATAAAAAAAAAGGAGAATAAAGATTACAACTATTTAGCCGAGCTCGGAGGCTCGGGACATCAAGTATTTACAAAGGGGGGTCTAAGAAAAGTGGCATTAGTCAGTTCGGGGCTCCTCATCCCCAACAGAAGCTTTAGCAGGCAGATCTGTCTCCATGCGATCCTCGGCAACAACCACCTCCTCTCCCTCTCCCGCCGTCTCATCGTGAGAAGGTCGTCGTCGCTTTCCACCTTAGAGTCCGGATCCTTGACGGCTTTAACGGCCATCTCCTTGGTGATCTTGGACGTGGTGGTGGCGTTGAGGTCAAGGTGGGGAAATTCACGTTGGATCAACCACCTAATGAGCTTAAACCCCTTGCAGTAGCCCGCTATCCCAGCTTCGACCAACCTCTCTCAAAGCTCCATCGAAGACTTATACTCCTCAACCGCCTTGACCTTGGCCTCCTCCATCGCCTGAAGCATGATTTCAGTCCACTCCTTCACAAGAGCCTCGAGGTTTTCATTCTCTCTCTTCAGCTCCACCTCGCGCTCCTTGAGCTGCTTCTTCTCCGCCTCGAGCTCCTTCTTCTCCGCCATCAATAGAGTCAAAAGCTCCTTCTTGGCTCGCGCATCATTTTTCAGCTTACTGATGTCGTTGCGAGCTAAGTTGAGCTTGGAGTGGGCAGTTTGGGAGAATTCCTCGACTTCGAGAGCTCGCTTTAAGTTTACCTCAGACTGATAGGCCAAGGTGTGGATAAAGGAGTTCACCTTCCAAAAGAAGTAAACAAGTATAAGAATGAAGAAAAATCTAAGTATAAAGCAACCTGAAGGCTAAGTACGTACCACCATGCAGCGCGTGGCCGCTCGGGCCCCGAGCTGAGCAACCAGCAAGTTAGCCCAACGAGCGACCTCCTCGGAAAACACCGCATCCTTTCTCTTGAGAAGGCCATACTTCAGAGTTAAGATGCTCCGGACCAAAGTATCACTGCCCAAAGAAGTAGCAATTACTTGTACGGGCTGAGTTTCTGAAGAGGTGGTCTCCTCGGGCACGTGAGACAGGCTGGCCTTGCCTTGGTCCTCCTCAACCAAGTCGATCACGGGAGGTTGTTCGGCAACTGGTGGCTGCTCGAGGAGGGGGGCACCAACGCCCAAGGTGGTAGTCTCGGCATGAAGGCAAGCCTTCTTGGAAGCCCTCTTCTTCTTCTTTCCCTTTTGCATGCTCCCAAAGAGCTCGTTAGTAGGGATGTCATCCATAGAAACTGCAACAAGTAACGAACAAGTTAGCCACAAATTTAAGCATGAACTACGAAAAAGAAAATATATGTGCGCACGCTAAAGTAACGACCTACCCGGAGGACTCATCCCGGCTTTCATGAGCTTCTCTTTGGACAAAAAGTCCTTCAGTTGCAAGTTGAGATTGACCCAAGAGTGGATCATCGCCGAAGTTTCACTATTCTGTTCAACTCTGGGATCACTAAAACCCCCAGCTACGGAGACTACGAAGTACCGCCTTTTCCAGGCCGACACTTTATTGGGGAAGCCATGAAAGACTTTATACCCCGATCGAGGAGAAATATAGTAGTTGCGCTTCTCGTCCTTATGGACACAGGCTGAGTTCTTCTTAATAGCGCAGATCAAAAACGTCGAGGGTAAGAGGTATGTTATACTCGTGGAAGAGGGAAATGATAACGACAATGGACCTGATGGAGTTTGGGTTGGGATGCCAATTTTACCCACAAAATCGGGTCCTTGATCTGATTTGCCCCAAACAGGGCGGATTTCCCCGATCACAAAATGTATACGGTCGGGTTCGGGGATTTTTCTTTTGCCCCAGACCGGGGATGGGGATTTGCATATAAATCCCCGAACCTGCCCTGACCCCGGTTATGAATTACAAAAAGTCAAAAGGTATTAGGTAATACGTAATAGGTTAGGTTTTGAGTCTTTTGACATTTTGCCTTGCCGCCTAGGTTTTGTTTCTCTCTTCACAGACTTCACTGATTCACTCTTTGAGACTTCAACTATTCCAGTCTTCACAGACCTTGCCTGTCAACGGCCGTCGCTGCAGCCGTAGCATAGAGGAACCGCCGACCGCCAGGTTCTTCTTCTTGTTCACTGATTCACTGGTTCATTGATTCATTCTTCATTCTTCCTCTCTCCATTCGTCCACCGACCATCGAGCGTCGCAGCCACCATAGCAGTGACCAGTTACAGTCTTACAAAGGAATCGGCATACTATCATTCTTCCTTTCTCGGTCTCTCCATTTGTCCTCCCAATTTCTCCCTCTGTTTCTCGATTTCTCCCTTTCACAGTGTTTGTAACAATGAGAACTGAGAAGATAGAGAGATTGTTCACAAATCTTTCCATTCATCCACTGGGTTTGGCCATTCCTTGTATTCACTACCCAAAGTCCAAACGAACGGTTTCAAAATCAGGATTCTTACTCAAGTCATCAAGCGTGCAAGTCTATATCTTGTTCACAAATTAAAGTCGAACCAATGGATTGTTTAATTAGGTTTACGTGTTCTTTCAGCATAATGTGCTTGTTCACAAATTAAATTAAAGTCTGTATCAATGGATTGTTTAATCAGGTCTCCATTCGGCCATTCTTTGTACCTAACAATCATGTGCTTTCAGACAGTAATACTGTCATCGGGGCGGGGATATGTCAGTGATTCCCCATTCCCGACGAGGCCCGGGATGGGGGTTGAATTTTTACCCCAATACCGGGGATGGGGTAGGGATGGGAAGGGGATGCCTCACCCCATACCCGCCCCATTGGCATTCCTAAGTTCAGGTGAAGCTGACCTATGGTAATGTTAAAAAACTGAAGGACTTCTACAATGAAGGGATGAAGTGGGAAACGGAGTTCTTCTACGAGCTGCTCCTCGTAAACAATGATCTCATCTGACTTGTGATCACAGGGGTACCGACCTAAGGGAATGTTGTACACATGGTTGTCAGAGAACCGGTAGTAGGAAGCCAAGGATTGCAGCCTCTCAGCGGTTATGGTGGAAGGGCCGAAGCTATCTAGTTTCCGGCTGGGATGCGAGGTGGATGCCCCCTGTTTGGACACCTCGCGATTTTGACCCAACGTGTCTGCCCTACTCGAAGTGAAACCCGGACCTTCAACCGAAGCACACGCCCCAGTAGGACCAAACTCCTTAACATAAGCCAAGGTACCCACCTCGGCCCCGACAAACCTGCCGCTCCCATCAAGGAGACTATCTACACTATGAATAGACATACTGGACTAAGAAGGGAAAAAAGACAACAGATCAAGGGAAGACGAACTCATCGTGAAAACTAAAGGAAGCGAGACGACCTCGGACTCAAGGGTAGCTGACACCGAGCTGGGATACTTGAACGCAACCTCAAGGACTCTGGATTCCCGATTTTGTGGCAAAGAAAATGTGCCCTTCGGCCCCTATTTATAACCAATATATCCGAAAATCAACGGCCGAGATCTCTACAATCCAACAACTCCTAGGAAAATCGGTTGCATGCTTCCCGAGGTTGAAATCAGTTTAGCATGCGTTTTGACATCCGCGGAGACTATAATCGGCTTGACGTCCACGCGTACCTGATACGCGATCTGGGTCACTTCCTGGTTGAGCCAAACGGTCAGATATGTCTGACCAACGGTCCGCCCTCCATATCACCTAGACTTCATGCCAAATTCACCTAGGCTCGTCATGAACTCCCCGTGTTGGGTTAGGACCCCTGGAACGAGGAGTGGGGGGCAATTGATAAGGGGTGATTTGGCACGACCTAGTAAGTAAAGGTCACGTGGATTCGATTTGTCCGAAGGATGACAACTCAGCAAAAGAAGCCTAGTCAGTAGTTTTCAGAGCTCGGGTGTCTGGTCACCTTGGTACAAAGCCACCTCGGCATAGAGTCACATCAGCATAAAGGCACCTCGGCACCTAATCCAGTTCGGGGTCCAAGAACCGAAGTGACATGTAATCAACTCTAGAAGCTTCCCAGTGGACTTCGAATTTCACGGGATCACGCCGCATAACGGCAGGCCTTATTCTCTCCCTGCCTGGATCGGGTGGAGAGGATAGACTTCATCAACTGATACGTTACACCCCGACTAAAGCGGAAACGAATTTTATCTACTCAGGCCAAAAATCCCAGAACCGTTTTGCGAGACCCACGGCAGCTCAACTATATAAGGGCATCAACCCCTCCAGGACCCAGGCACGTGCAATTACTTACATTCTTGCTCTCTAACACTCAAATTTTAGCTTACCACCACAATAAGAATACTGACTTAAGCATCGGAATGACCTCACCGGATCACCCACCTCGGTCCCTCTGATCCTTATTTTGCAGTTTTATCCAACTCATCACGTGAACACGCCAGACAACCTTTCAACTAAGAACTTCCAAATCACACATCATCACTTATTTTACATTGTATATAATTATATTTGTACTCTTCCCATGCTTTTTGGTACAAAAGGATTTGATACAAAATTGGATACATTGAATTAGTAAAAGTGTTCATAGATTAGTGTATGTTATTAGTGCCGGTATCTAAAATATAGTAGTCCTAATTAAGCATGACCAATAAATAACTTCTATCCAATGAATCAACTTATTATGCCATGTTCAATTGGCTGATTCAGATTCAGTTTTGTTTTTAGGCGGCTTTTAAGAGGAAAAGAAAAAAAAGAAAAATTGCTTCTAAGCTATATATCTCTGGTTGCTTCTCTTGGTCATATTTTTCTGTGGTGGATGAGATACAGTGTTATTAACTTCTCTACTTTTTATTTTACTTATGTAAATAGAACTTTAAATTCTGTAGCCCATGATCTAGTTAATCGGGCAAGTATTTTTATGAAGAGAGGTTGTGATTTTCTACTCCCTCTTTTCTGAACCTTTCGGAAGTGTAATTATTTTTCTTTTAGTAATAATAGCTAGCTATTTGGGATTATCAAAAAACAAAAAACCTATATATCTCTGGTTTTAGAGCCATATATAAACAAAGGTTACATGTTTTTAAAAATAAAAATATTATTCAAACAAAAATTAGAAAGTAGCTTTCAAATATCTCACAAACTGATTTAGTATAAATAATTATACTAAATTAGGGATTTGCCAATGTTAACATCTTTTTATGGATCTTTATTGTCTTTAAAAAAAGAAAGAAAAAAAGAAAAAAAAAGAAAGAAATGCCTTCCAAAGAGAGATATAGTTTGTTTTTTTAAATGAACCCAAAGAAAAACTGCCAACCTGCACACTCTTATCCACTAAAGGGCCACCTATGAATTATGATTCAAACAAATTTGCCAAACAGTACCTTTTTTTGAAATTTTGAAAAATTAAATTAAATATAGAACTATTTAAGGGGTTTTAGGTATCATTGCCCTTTTCTGAGAATTGAACTCTAACTTCCGTGCGGATTTTCTATGTTATTTGGTGCCAGTTAGGAGCCATTAAGTGCCAAATAGGAAAAAAGGGTGAAAACATTGCTTACATTGCAATAAACTTTAAAATAACATTTTCTCTAAAAGTTGATGTCACAAAATCTAAGACCTTAAGGTGGCGTTCGGTGGCGTATATATATTGCGGACGGGACTATTTTGATTCTGTCCACAGTAAGATATGACGTTTTGCAATGTGTGGACGATTCCCGTCTACAAAATAGCGTGGATAGGAATGGGCCACACCCCAATTTATTGTCTACAATATTTTTTCGTGGATGGTAGTGTGGACCAGTCCACTGTGGGTGTGTACCGGTCTGGTCCATAGAATCTATCTACAGTTCAAAACAACTGTGGAATATAATGTAATGTGAATTGATTCATTCCACAGTGGTGTGGTAAAGAACAGTCCACACCCACCAATTTCTCATCCACACTATAGGACACCCCCTAAATATTAAACTGACATAACAAAAATATCTTAAAAAACAACTCCGATACCAAATACTATCTTAAATTCGAGCTCAAATCTTATACCCACAACCACAAGACATTATCCACACCCTACTACCCATAAGTCATTACAATATTAAAATCATAAACATCTCCCCACTTATTTGGTGTCATTCACGTAACTTGTCCTGACTTAACCATCCACAACCCAATCAGTTTCCTAAGTGAAGCTGGTCACTCCTATGTGGAATCGAAAATAATTTTGGAACCAACCCATGCATCTCAAAGGTCTCTTTTGAGACGCATAAGAACCATGAATGTGGAATCCACATAAGAACCATGAACGTAGAATCCACATGAGAGTCATAAAAACTACTTGATATAATGTTTCTCATGTGTGGTTTTCAACATTTAAAGCACACAGGAAAACTATAAATCGATTTGACCCTTTCAGCATTTTAAGGCATACAAGAACTAAGATATGACCTTTCAGTAGTAAAGCTTGGATCCATTCCATCAGCACCCATTACTCTGTTGGTGACTTGGTGGTCCAAAATTTATAATTAGACCAAGTCACGTAACCTGAAACTAGGCAAAACATTGGTCGGTGACATATGAGATGGTGATGGTGATGGCCCCAACATGATCACTACTTGATCAGTCGATTGGCATCTCCATGACAGGGACCGTCCATTTAGGAAAGGCCACATCTTGATTCCACCCTGGATGTGGGCATATTGGCTCCAGAAGAATCCATTACCTGTGAAAGAAAATCGACAAGGTACTTAAAATGGGGCCCAAATATAATTAAAATGGGAACACGAGTGAAATGGCAGGTAGGGAAAAAGTCATTCTGGCCAAGCTTATAAATAGGTGTGCAATCCATAGTTAATGCAATAGCGTCCTTTCTGTTTCTTTACTCTTTTCATTTCCCTTCTAATGTCATCTCATGAATATCAAGAGTGACTTGATCTTTAGGCCCCGTTCTTAGGGTTGGCAATCTTCACTCCAACCCATTTAACCTATTTGCCTTGGAATTCATCCAAATCCATCCATTGGCAGGTCAATATGAATCGAATAATCCATTAAGGTCAGTAGAAAAGGGTTAAGGTGGACTAGGTCGAGGGTACCCATTAGGGTCAGGATGGGTTGGGTCACACGGGTCAGGATGAGTTGGATCAAAAGTCAATTCTATCTACACTCTCCAAATCTCAAAAATAAAAAATAAAAAATAAAAAACAACTCAAGTGACTCAAACTCAAACCTCCTAGCACATCTACATCTCATTTCAATTCCAAACCACCATACCACATTTCATTTTAAGTTAAAAGTGAAATAAAATAGATTTTATTAACTTTCGTGTTCACATGCAATTTTACACAAAAGCACTTCTACAAAAACAATTTTATAAAGTAATTTTATGAAAATGACTTTTACGAAAGCACTTTTACAAAAGTACTTTTATACAAAATCACTTTTATAAAAGTACTTTTACATGAAAGCGCTTTTATAAAAGTATTTTTATGAAAGTGCTTTTACACGAAAACACTTTATGAAAGTACTTTTACGAAAACACTTATGAAAGCATAAAAACACTTTTATAAAAGTACTTTTATGAAAGCACTTTCAGAATACCACTTTTATGAAAGCATAAAAGCACTTTTGTAAAAGTGCTTTTACGAAAGCACTTTTATGAAAGTGCTTTTATGAAAACACTTTTACGAAAGTACTTTTGAAAAAGCAATTTTATAAAAGTTAGGCATTTTTTGTAATTTTTAGTATTTTCTGAATTTTTTGCAATTTTCTGGTTTTTTTCTGCATCTCTATATTTTTTGGTGCTTTTTTGCATGATTTTTGCATTTTTCTTGTGTTTTTTCATGCATTTTTCACAATTTTCTGGTTTATTTTGCATATTTTCTGATTTTTCTACAAAAGTTTTGAATTTTCTGCATTTTTAGTATTTTTTGCATTTTCATAATTTTTGGTATTTTTTTTGTTTTTTTGAATTTTCTATTATTTTCTGCATTTTATCTACAATTTTTGCATTTTCAGTTATACAGATTGACTTGACTCATTTTTGTCATGTAGCAGTCTTAAGAGAGATTATTCTCTCAAAAGTTATTATTTCGGGTTTACGGGCCGTCCCAACCTAATTTTGTATTTATAGGTGAGGATAGGTGGGTTAGTATGGGTGAGGGTGGTTAAGGGTCAATATGAATGAGTCAGGTGGGTCCGTGTGGGTTATCACCCTTTAACAAGGATTAATGACGTGTCATGGTGGTTTGGTGGGTCAATATGGGTGGGATGATATTCAACCCTTACCCAATCCAACCCAACCTACCCATTTGCCACCCCTATTGTTCGCTTTTAGGTAAGTTATTTATTCGGGTAAATGCAGTTATCTAGGTAAGTTTTTCCTAGGAAACACTTATCCAAGTAAGTGCATTTACCCATGTTTTTTTATTTCTCATGTAAATAAGGCAGTGACCATTTTAGACATAAAAATTCATTATTAAAAGGGGCATTTTTGTCCCATTCAAGTGGATGGCAACTTTCCCCCTAAGTGGGAAATTTATTTACCCACCTAGGAGATGGGTATTAGAAAATAAACTTTCCCTGATCCCACATAAATCTAAAAAGGAATATGAGATTCTTGATCAATGGGAACTAAAATCCCATTGACCCACTTTCCCCCCTCTCAAAATCCAAATAAAATTGGAGAGAAATAATAATAATAATAATAATAATAATAATAATAATAATAATAATAATAATATAGAATATTTTGGTTAGGATTTAGCCAACCAAATTAATTGATTTATTTATTTATTATGTTATTAGACATCTAATCTCATATTAATATTTGTATTTAGCTTTTATATTACAATAAATGTCTAATATAATAAATAGAGCATTGAATAAATGCTACATTAAATGAAGATATAACTAATAGGAATTTCAATTAATGACAATCGAATCTTCTCGTGACCATCACTTTTTGCTCGGCGCCTAATGACGGGCTTGATGCGCAAGGCTCCTGCCCTGGAGCAGTGAATCGGATTGCCTATGATTTTCGCTCTCCTTTCAAAAAGAGTTGAGAGAGTTGCCTACGTAGAGTGCAAAACCTTATATTTTGTATGTATTTGCACAATACATATTTGCGTTTGTACTCTTTTGAAACTCAGCCTTAAGGGTAAAGTGAAACAATAAAAAATGTCCTCTCTTGCACTTAAAGGCAATGGCATTTTGCATGCATGGTATCTCAAAAAAATTATAATTGCTTCCCTATACATGTTATCAGATATATTTATCTTTAATTTATAAATTCATACGTATTATCAATTTTATTATTATTTTAATAATTTTTTTAATTTTTTATAACTTATAATAATTTGTTCATATTTTTCAATATTATTTTGAATTTAATAAAATTATATTTTATGAAATAGTATAAGTTAAACTCAAAATTACCAAATAGTATGTTTTAGGGGTAAATAATAAAATTAATGAATTTCAGATGCTGAAGATTTGATCCAACATAAATAACATTCTCTATTCAGAATCTCTAAAAAGTCAAAAAGCATTTATGTCTCTTTTCAGATTTCAAACACTATTAATATACTTTTAACTTTACAAATTTCAGATTTCAGATTTATCCAATGCCACGTTAGTTACACTAGAGGATTATCACATCATCACAAAATCGAAATTAATATGGTGGGTTGCATCAAACGAAAACCATAGGGAGGGACCATTAAACCTAGAAACAGTAAATGTGGATCCCACAGCCTGTCCTCCTACATGCAATTTCTCATTCTCATAATCTCATGCGGCACCAGAAATCTGTTATCTAGAAGTTACTGACTTGTAGCTTCTTCGAACCCATCTTTCCTTTGATCTTGACATGTTTTCCATTCTAGGGAGATTACATACAAGGACAAGACCTTCTAAGGAACCTCCTTGCCTTCTCTAGAAGGTTATTAGCCCTTGGCCTCCTTACGTAACAATCTTTCTAAAAGGGTTCATTATTACTTGGCGTAATAGTAAAATCTCTGGCTGTCAAGAATGAGAACACGGGTTTGAGAATGAGAATGACTATTTTGTGTCAAAAGAGACCGAATGTACTCCTCGCACATGGTGTCTCACACTGACCTCATAGGCACATTCCGCCGTGCATTGGGAAAGATGTATCCAGTTGATCTATCCCTTCCAAGACCCCTTTCCAAAGATTAGGACCTTGGTGTAATGTAAAACCTCGTGCTGTCAAGGGTGAGAACATAAATTTAAAACAGTTACTTTGTACTAAAAGTACCAAACACTAGGACCATATCCAGTTTACCCCTTCCAAGACCCAGACAGACAAATGGGACTGACATTTGGTAATGGCCTACCAACCATTCCACATTTCTACTGTCGGTGTAGCATCATTGCATGGACTCTATAATTTGGTTCTTTAGGCTAACTTTTTACTTCCTTCACCAAAACCATCTAAGGTATGTAATGAATATAAATGTTTGGTATATAAAGGAAAACTTTTTGAACTGACGAGAAACCCAGACAAACATCTGCTTTATATATATAAGTAATACTTTGGTAACATTGACCTGAACCTCCAGAAAAACCTCACATTTAGGGGGTATTCTTTTTTCCGAATTTTGACAAGAAGGAAAGTTGGTCAAGAATTCCATGTTTTTTTTTTTTTAGATTAATGTGAGAATTGGGAAAGTTTATTTTATTTGGCATCATTCACCCGGGTAAGTGATACCCATCTCCTAGGTGGGTAAATAACTTTGGAGAAAAATTGCCAAAATGCTTTTAATAAGATTTTTATGGCTAAAATGGTTATTGCCTTTTTTTTACTTAGAAAATAAAAGAATATGGGTAATTTCTCTGAAAAGCTTACCAGATAATTGCATTTAACTTACCAAAAAGCAAATGGGGCCTTATTGGTAAACTTACATATTTCCAATAACAGTCTACCATTCAATATTCTGATAACTCAGGCTTGGCTTTGTCATAACTTTCTGCACAGGTAAGCTCAATTGTATGCTTCTTCTGGTTTACGGTTATTGTTCATTACTGTTTAATGTTACTATTCATTTCTGTCTACTTTACTGAATTTTTTTCTATTCTAGATTTTTCTAGTTATTCTGAGTTTCTGACAAAACTCTTAAGTAACTTTTGTTACTTATACTGTAGTAGTATTGCCAGAAGAATCTATTTTGATAGGACAGAATGGTCAATAAGAAGGGAGTTCCTATCCGTTCTAATTTTAATTTCCATGTTTTATTGACTCCATAGATTCTATAACGCTTGAGGTTTCTGTCTTCCAGTGGCTTGCCTATAACACAGGAGAATAATGTAAAGCTGTTGATTGATAGCTGTGACTTACAATTCAGAGTTCTCCTAGAATTAGACTGAAGCAGGCCAGAAACCAAGGATTGAAGAAGATCAATACAACATATATGTTCTGATTCGAATAAGTTGATTCACAGGGTTAATTAACTCCAAAAGCGGTGAGAGTCATGGATTGAACAGCTACACCGGCCAGGCATCCTTTCCTGATAGTCAAATATTTTGAACAAATCTATTTTGTGAATATATTAAGCTTAAGCATTGTTAGAGATTTAAAACCTACCTCACCTAATAACAGCTTAACTTTTAGTTTAAATGGTTTCCTCAACAAGTGTACTTCAAACCAAAAGACCCATTTTTGCATCGATCTATGGCTTGTAAATACCAATCCACCTGGTATTTACAGATGACCATTCATTCATGAATGATCAGCTAATTTGCTCCACAAAAAAAAGACATTAAATGGAAACCCCTCTTTGTCTCAGTTGCTGAAAGCCTGAAACATGATTTTTGAATAATAAAACAACTGAAATTTCACATCAAGGGAGATAAGAAAGGAATCCGGCATCCCTTCTCAAGCCATATATAATCTTTCTCCCTGAATATTCATACTCTGTAGCAGTTAGGTATGTGGTTATTTTTCTAACTGTTCAAAGTATAGAACTACCACATCTGTTGAATGTAGATCACCCATAACTAGTGATGAATAATTGTGCATGCAAATTCAAATAGTTGTCATATGTGTACTTTGACAAGGACTTCTGCAAAATATTTGCAGGTGCCAGCTAGCTTCGTAGTTTGTAATATTTTTAGTTTTGACACCATTGAATTAGGACTGAAACTCCTTCCACCCACAAACCCACCTTATCCACAGGAAGAAAACAAGCAAGAAGGAAGGAAAGAGAGAAAGAGAGAGAGAGAGAGAGAATTCACAAAAACTGTAAAAATATGAGAGAGTATAAAATATTGCATTGATAAATTAATCTAAAAGTTACATCACTAGACTGAAACACCCAAATTAATCAAATTGAACTCTAGCTACCCTATCCTATTCCAACTTAAACACTGCTCCTTTCTCAACCCTTTTCATCTCAACTCTATCTTATCATAATATCTCTTCAATCTTTTTCATCCCATCTCTATCTTATCATAATAACCACTTGATGGTCCTCAATTCCCCAACAAAAACATGTATAATAAGTTTCCAATTAGATGCAAGCCTCACTAGACTACATGATGTTCTCTATTTTCTCTTCTTATATACGTTATGGTTAAATGTGAGATGCAGCTGTTGTCACAGGTACAACTACTGGGATAGAGAAATACGGGTCTACCAACATTACTTCATTTTGCGTCGTTGTTTGGTCGACAACTTCGCCTGATAACCAGTGATACAATGCCTTGGTCTTCCTTGAGATGTAATTATAAGCAGGGGTGGCCAGATCCCTAAAGCATAGTCGATAAGAACCTGGAGCCAGATTGTAGTCTTGCCTCCGTCCTATCCACTGTAGCCATGGTTTGCCACCCTGCAAACCTCTCTTCCAACGTCCCCGACGTGTGGTAGAGGAACGACCATCACTGTTTTTACTCTTAATTCGATTGCAACGTGATAATAAGTGGGATTCGGGATGAGATAAGACAATATCGGGATCATCACCGGAGGAAAAATCAAGTTGCCGGAGTTTGGTGGCACGAACAACTTTGGATGCCATGGAAATGGGTTGCACCGTTGCACAGAGGAACCAAGGGTTATTGTCTTCTTTTAATTGAATAGCTGCGATGGAGAGAAGTTGCTTATATAGAGGTGGAGTGGTGGAATTGCTGGTAATGAAGGGTTATCAGGGTAAACCACCCATAGTACTTAGCACGTGAAATGTGGGACCAGGAAGAGGAGTATTGTCATTTTCTAGGCTGATGCTTTTGGCCTTTTGCTGGGTAGCCATGTAGGGGGTATTTTCGGTGCAAGGGAAAGTCACTTAGTCACCTACGACTTGAATGGTTGAATGGATTTGTTTGCTGTAACGTTATTTTCTAATTTAAATTACAACTTTTTGGATTAGGGTTCATATTATCAATCAATGATGTGTACAAAGCTCTTCGTAGGCCCCCCATTAAGCCAAAAAAAAAGGAAAAGGTTTCATTTACAAACATGTCCATGTGACTGACTTCACTGGCTCATCAGGGTAGCGGTTTCCTTGAAAGATTTAAAGATAAAACAAGTGAAATGAAGAGAAAAAATAGCATCCACATTTATGGAATCAATGTTTTAAAAATCGACTCAGAATTAGAATCAATGTGGATACCAGTTTTCGGTTCAGAGGTTCGACCGTCTGATCTGATCTGAATGAGTGGTTCATTGTAATTTAAAAATAAAAAATAGAGCAAAAACCATTATTTGGGTTGAGCAGAAATGAATCAGGGTGAAACAGAACTAATTGCAGCTGAACGGTCTGTCGAAAAATGTAGGGGACAATTAATACGAAACAGTGAACTTGAACTTGTGGATGTGCAAAAAGAAACCCCTCACCCTCTTGGCTCAATTCAACTTGGAAGCCCCTTTGAACAGAGTTTATCCCAACCTATTTTCCTTCAGGAAGTGGTCGTTCACACTCAAGAGTCTTGCATCCTCACCCTTGTCAGACCGAGTGAGAGTGGCCCCCGGACCATTGTGGCTAGGCTGAACTGGGATCTGTTACTCACAGCCACGTATCCATTGTGTATTGGGGATATTTTTCATGATATGCTGTAAGATCATTGTATTTTTTATACTTGGAATTTAACTTTGGAGTCCGGATCTCCTGTCCATGCCTATCCACACCACACTATCCCCGTGAATTGGGAACATCTCCCTCTGCATAGTATTATGCAGAGGATGAAATGTTCTTCATGTATGACTGTGATAAACATAAGCAAAGTTCTCTTGGGCAGAAGATCCGGACTCATACCTTCGTGGGGGACAGATTCGAACTCTACTATAATTACTTTCTCTTCTATTTGATTGGACATACTGATTTAGGTTGTAAGTACACATAATGCTAACTTGCTAAGGCTAATAGCTATTATACATATAGTAAAGGCTGACTACCAAACACCCTTATACCAATTGGCATGTTCCTAAATGCGATGAATAAGTTGATTTTAACAAATATAATAGGGGTGTAAGTTGCACCTCAGCTTTGTTATTCCCGGTATGTTTTCTTTGCTTTTTTTTTTTTTCATATTCAATCTAATCATCAGAAATCTACCTGTCATTGTATTCCACTAACAAGGTTTTTATACACCTTGGAGTTCGATAGCATTTTTAGGTGTCTTTGGTGTCATTATTGGCTAGAAACAAGTGTAGTCACATCATAGTCCCTTCAGCAAGAAAAAAATGTGAGACTCTTTAGGTGGCATTTGAAAAGGTTGCTTTTCAGACATTAGAAATGTTTGGAAGTGTATCTGAAAATTATTTTCAAATCTGAAATAACAAGACATGGGCTTGGTGCTGAATGCGTTCAAATGCATTTTAAACCTGGCCAAAAGTCCAAAATACCCTTAGACTCTTTCTCTCTCTCTCTCCTTTCTTCTTCTTCTTCTTCTTCAATTGTTGCAACTCTTCCAATGAATTAACAGCGGCAAGTTCCGGCCTTCTCTCTCTTTCTCTCTCTCTCTCTCTCTCTCTCTCCTTTCTTCTTCTTCTTCTTCTTCTCTTGTTGCTACAACTCCTCCGACGAACTAGCGGTGGCGAGTTCCGGCCTTCTCTCTTTCTCTCCCTTCTTCTTCTCTCACCGTTGCAACCGAATAGTCTAATTTAGGGGTAAAATAGTGAAATTGGTGACTTTCAAATGTTGAAGGTTTAGTCCAACACAAATAACATTTTTTATTCAAAACCTCTAAAAAGTCAAAAAGCAATTATGTCTCTTTTCAGATTTCAAACCCTTTTAATATCTTTTTAAATTTTCAGATTTCGGATTTATCAAATGCCACCTTAGAACCATTCAACCTAAAAGTTTAAGCTATTCGGTGAGGTCTCTAATGTTAAGTTTGGGAGTGTTTCAATAAACACTTATTTTGGGTCAGGACCATATCAATAAGCACTTATTTGTGTTTGAAAAACAAGCTCGAAATAAGTGTTTTTCTAAGAGTAAACGGTTATTTGCGAAGCCCAAATTTTGTGCATATTTTTTAGTGCTCCTTTTCCCTTTCTGGCCTATTTCTTGGCCTGCCAAGTCATTTTAAAGATACCTATACTATTCATGTTTAAAAATACCTATACTATTTCCTGGCCAATAGGTTTTTATTTTGTAACAAACCCCCTTATTTAATTAAGTATAATAGGTATAATAAAGATTGAACATTAGAACACTTAGATAAACAAGTTTTGATACCACCACCTCAATGAACCATTCAACCTAAAGCTTAAGCTATTAGATGAGGTCCATGAATGGATTGTTATCCTAATAGAAGACTGATCATTGAGGTTTATAGTTGAAACTTCAAATCGACATTTCATGTAGAAACAACAATTTGTATTAAACAACCCAAAACATTTCAAGTAAAAAAAAAATCCCATTCACCAATTTGTATTATCAACGCAAAATGTTTTAGGTATAAAGAAACAATTAATGGGACAAAACACGTGTGTGTTAGGTGAAAGCGGCTACATAATACCATTCACATAACTCAATACAACCCAACACAAAACTATTTTAGGAGCAAAGTTCACTCATCGTATTATATTAATTTTCTAAATTTAACACAGGCATCACTAAGCATTGCATAGGAATCGTAAGTGAAGAAAGAATGTCCCCAAATGAAAAAAAAAAAAAAAATCCCCAACACCCTCATTAACATTAATGCAATGCAAAGTGTTACGTTTATGTTTCAGGTTAAATCAATAGAAGAATCTATGGTGCATGAACTTCACTGTGAAAAGGTGAAGTAATGATAAAATGACATGTCACGGCTGACATCTTTAGTGTTGTTAAAGTTTCGATCAATGGTAAATACATCTTGTGAAATATGAAAATACCTTATAAAATAAAAACCAATGGAAAGTTAATAGACCATGTGATGCCTTTAAAGGATTCGTTTAAATGTCACAAATATTTATTAATGTACTATAGTTGAAATCTACATCTACCTAACCAATTGTATTTTTGGTACATAAGCACTGTGGCACCCATGTGGAGTTAAAACGTAAATGCAAATACAATGTACCAAAAACCATATAAAATAGGGCAAAAGACTTGAACATATCCTGAGCTTCCATAAATTGATTTAAACATATCTTATTTTTTCAAAATAAGAAAACTTAAATATAGAGATGGCCAACGGACTGGTTTAGTTAACAGAAAAAGAGCACAAAAGAGAGAGAGAGAGAGGGCAATTAAATACTGAACCAGTCCATGTAACGAAGATGGACTATCCAATTTCAGATGATTGATAACATGGAAGATCATAAATCAGATCTAGATGAGGTGGGACCCAGTGACGTTCATCAACACCCTCCAAAAAGTGATGCAGTTAATTTTTGAAAATAAAGCTATGTTTGGTTGTGGTGAAAATTTATTTGTATTAGTATAAATGCATGGGAGTGCAAATGTAAAAAAAATCCAAATTCTTGTTTAATTTTGTCTTGGGTTTTACTTTATTCTGCTTCATATCTTAATTTACTTCATTTTTACTGCAATCAAACAAAATGAACCAAAAATAGGTCAAAATTCACACTCAAATTATTTGCACTGCCATGGTTTTGCATCAATGCAAATTTACTTGCATTGCAACCAAACACAGCCTAAGCTTCAATATACATAGTTAATTGTAAGATAAGTCCATGAATCAACCAACTTCTATTTACAATCTTCTTTGGGCTATATATAAGTCTTTTTTAAAAACCCATGGTATGTTTAAATCAATTTATGAAAACATAGGGTTTAAACATGGAAAAACCTATGATGCATAAAAGATATGGTATGGAAAGAGTTTTGACCAATCAAAATCCATCCACAAATTTTGATAAATAACACCTTATTTGCTATCAGGTTTATGATTTCAATTTATTGGTCAGTTGTTTTACGGATAACATATCTTTTCCATATCATAGTCGTATCCGTAAGTCTTTTACCCTATAAAATATCTTAATAACATGAACTTCAATCCTTTTCATTTATGTAGAAAATAACTTTTGATTAAAACATCAAGAAATTGTTTTCTAAACTTTTCTTAATTTCAAGGATTTGAATTCTATGCCAATTCCAATGCCAAAGAAATTAATTGTAAAATTCTGAAGGGTATTTTTCTTTTCCAAACCTTTCATGTGCAACATTGAAGCCTTAGCTCCAAAAGATTGCATCAATCAAATAGCTAGTAAGGGTTTTGATCTTGTTGATTTTGGTTGTAGGACCTTCTTAATTAAGTAGGACCTGTTTCTTTCAATGGGTATTTAGGTCTTTATCAATACAAAATGTAGAACATTGAAAGTTATGGTACTGTACGTAAGATTATGATTACAAAAAAAAATTAACATTCTTAAAGAAAATGTCGTTCTTTGTTTCTCTTTTTTTTTGTTATTATTCCTTTTCTCTTCCCTCTCTCTCTCCTTAATCAATCCAGTGTATTCACTACAAGAGGCTTTATCGATTTGGTAAATCAAACTCCAATCTGTAGAGAAAAATTCATCTACTTCTCTCACTTTATTGACAAAATCAATGGGAGATGACCTCTTAAATTTGTGATGAATTTTAACCTTGGAGAATTTAGGAAGAATTTTGAAATGCAGAGTTTAACCGAATGATCACCTAAAATTTGGAAAGAAAAAAATTTATAGTTCATAGGTTATTAGTTTAGTGCTATAGAGTGCAATCTTAGCTTCTAGATTTAAGATTTCGATGAAAAAGCTAGGGATGAGTATTATTCGGTTTTCAATCAAATAACCGAACTGAAAATTTTGGTTTGGTTTTTCGGATTTTGGTTAAATGGGTTTAGTTATTTTGGTTTTTGGTTATTTCAGTTTTCGGTTTTGGTTTTTGGAATTAAAATTTCGATTAATTGAACTTTTTATTATTATATGTAATATATAATATATAATATGTAATATGTAACATATAATATATAATATATTATATTTATATATTAATATATAATATATAATATATATTATTAAAATTCGGTTTTAACCGAAATAACCGAAAACCGAATCAAAAATTTTGGTTTGGGTTATTTCGGTTTTTATATTTTTAGTTCGGTTTTTAAAATTTTGGTTTATTCGGTTCAGTTTTTAACCGAATAAACCAAATGCTCACTTCTGAAGAAAACTGTCTTTTTAGGCTCAGTTTGGACGGAGTATAAATGCAAATGCATAGAGTGCAAAATCTTATATTTTGTATTGTTTTGTATAATTGCATATATTTGCATTGTACGCATTTATATTTGTACTCTTTTCAAACTTGAAAGGAGTACAAATACATACAAAATAATATAAAATGTAAGGTTTTATAATCTACTAATTTGCATTTGTACTCCTTCCAAACTGAGCCTTAGAGACATGGTTAGGTCTCTTATAGAGAAAAAAAGAATTAAATCATTTTTTTGCAAATACAGGCTTCATGCCTACAAATAATATTTGCTATGTTTTTTTGCGGTCCAAAAAATATGGTGTTAATGCAAATTTCGTCATTAATTGAGTAGTGGCTTATTTGGTACATTAGCTAGGTTATTAGTGTGTTGTTGTGCTATGCCCCAAAAGAAGGGGAAAAAAAGAATTACAGCCCCTATGGGGGGATTCAGGCATGCAATTAAATACCAAAACAATGAAAATTTGGTCGATGAGTAAAGGCACCTCCTCACAAAAATATCCCGAGACCTCACAAAATGGCCAATAGATAGGACTAGGGTGGTGACTAAGCCCACCACCCCTTACGCCCAAAACCACCAAACAAACCATTCAATGCCTAGCTTAATTAAGATGAATTCTTCCCTCTACCTCGGACACACTTAGCACCTCTCAAAACCAACTGATGGTGACTTTGTTGATAGGATTTCTAACTCGTTGTAGTAGAGGCTTGGGATCAAATTCCGTTGCCACCAAGGTTGGGGGTAGGGGTGTCCACGGTTTGGTTAATCGAACCATGGGTAGTTTTTGTAAATCGAATCGGTACCACTAGTTTTTCCATTCCCCAAACCAGTACCACTGGTTAATCGGTCCATTGATTTCAGTTACTATACAAATATATGTATAATATTATATTATAAATAATAAATGATATATAATACATTTATATATAATATATAAAAAATATGTGACATATATTAAAAATATATATAAAATACACACACACTTACACACACACACATATATATATATATATATATCGGCTCGTTCGGTTAACCGCCGGTTTTTTTGAAGGTTAACCGAAAATCGAACCGGTCCTTCGATTTTCAAAAATACCGAATCGATCAATTTGGTTAACCGCATTTTGGTTTGGTTTTCTTGGTTCAGTTTGGGTTTTCGATTTTTTATGGACATCCCTAGTTGTGGGGGTGTTTAAGGGGGTGGGGATGGAATACCCCTCGTTGTGTAGCCCCATGAAGCAAAAAAAAAAAGAAAAATGCACCTCTAGAAATTACTTTCACTACATTGTCCACATAGAGGTCCACCAATTCTAGAAGCCCCTTTTACCCATAAATATCTGTATTAGCATCCACCTCATCATTACATTGTTCCTTGGAGACCATACAAACAATTCTTGGGCGACACTTGCTAGATGGCTCTTTGCTCCATATTTAGGAATGGCAATGGGGCAGATTTGAGGTGAGGATCATATTCCCTGTCCCAAACCCTAACTTTCAAACAAATCCCCCATCCCTAGCCTTGAGGCCCTTGACCCCCCACTGAAGATAAAAATAACCCTCCATCCCTAATCCCCAATGGGGACTATTCTAGACTACCGAAAAAATCCCCAATAGGGAGAGATTCCCCATTAGGGACCCAAATCCCAAAAATTTTTAAATTAAATTTATTTTTAAAAAATAGATTTACTTAAAATAAGGATTTTTAAATTAAAAAAATATTTTAAATATATTTTAATATATATAATATAAATAATATCATAAATAATATTATATGTATATAATTAATATATATAATCGGGATGGGGCTAGGTGGGGAATTCACTTCCCATCCTTTTCTCGTCCTTGGTCGAGTATCACTATTAATCCCCATCTCTATCAAGGCAATCTCCATCTCCAAGACTCCAATCCAATCAGGTCGGGGAAGCTGGATACTCGACAAGGGCAGGGAAAAATTCAATTCCTATCTACACAATGAAAAATTTCTCTTCTAGCCCACTTTTTGGCACTTAGGAAGAACACCCATCTCTCTCTGCAAAACGCTAATGCCTCGACTTTAGGCTGTACATCCCTATTTGGGGAATATATTTTGATTTAATCATTCAAGACTACAAGTGAAAGTATCAAGATCTCTGATGATGCACAATCTGGCCGGTCTTAGCTGTCAACGATCTTGCCTCTGAACTGAGTAACGGGGACCTGAAATGGAAGGAGAAGAGATGCTCCGGGGAGAACCCGGCGTAAGGGCTCCGAAGCTCAAGTTAGAGTCTTTCAAAGGCAAGATAGACCAGATAGCGCAAAAGTTAGCATACCT
>NW_010729118.1:283142-298636 GCF_000365185.1 Nelumbo nucifera | reverse complement strand
GACTCTTGGTAGGGAGCTCAGACTCAGTAGAGCGGTTTGGAGTTCGGGCTCGGTAGTGAGCTTGGACTTGCTTCCGATGTTCGCTTCGGGCACTCTACTGTCCCGAGTTGCTTGCCTTTGCCACGTGTCGAGCGATTGCGAGGTCGGGCCAAATTTCCCTTCATCAATCTCCATTACTTTTTCTTCGAAACTCAGTATCCCTAAAAAGGGATCATCTTATGGTTATTCTTTAATCACCCTAAGAAGGGGGGATTCTATAGACTGCATGGACTTAGATTTATTTTATTCACCATTCATAGGGGAATCTGTCAAACTTCTTCTTAGGAATTGCTCAACTGTTGTACATGGAATCCTCAAATCTCTGAACATGTAATACTTACCTAACTAATTCCAAAATCCATTGCAGAATTCTCGAAGGAAACCAGTGTTTGCTAAAATCCAGTCTCCTCTCTCCACGAGTTGGTTTTCTTATGAGTGGGGATTAGATCAATTCCTACAATGCATTAAAGAAAGTTTCACTTTAAAGGCCTTGTTTGTTTTCTGGTAAGTGGGGATGAGTAAATTGGGGGGTTCTATGGAAAATAAATAAACATGCTTTCATATTTTGGCATTAGTGGGCCCTAAAGAACAAAATGATGATTCTCGAACATTTCATTTACTTAGGAAAATAGTACTTTCTCGAAACTTGGGTAAATCACTTATTCATCTACATGGAAAAGTATTAATATGTGATGGGACAATATTATCCCTTCAATAATGTCACTTTTTTGGATCACATTGTCATTGTACAATTTTACCATTATTTTATCCCTGAGGAATAAAATAATACTATTAAGTGCACTTATCCAAGTAAATGTCTCCTAGGAAACATTTGCTAGAATAAGTGCATTTACCTAGATAAATGATTTACCGAGATGCGAACAAGGCCTAAAAAGCACTATGAATAGGTTACAATATACATTAATTATTGAAGAGATATATACATTTACCATACAATACATTCTATATGTAATAAAATTGATTGATCTTGATTGTCCAAAGTGACACCTATGCTAAATAAAGGGAAAAGACTTAAACCTCCTTAAAAATTTATGCTAAATACTAAGACCACCCCCTCACTTTTTGAAATGGATTAAGACCTCTCTTATCTGCTGATGTCATCGAACAAAGACATCCCTTCTATTAGAAATCTATTAAGATCCAATTACATGTGACTTCATGTTTGGATTAATTTTGTTCAAAATTTCAATATGACCCCTCACTAATTGATTTAGGCCATGTTTGGGAGTGCTTAAAAATAAGGGTTTATTTGAAATAAGTGTTTATTTGGGTCGGGACCACACCATTAACCACTTATTGGTGTTTGGAAAATAAGCCTAAAATAAGTGCTTAGTTTAATAATAAGGGTTTATTTTTGAAGCCCAAATTTCCAGCTTTTTTTAAGTGCTTATATAATAAGCACTTATTCAATTTTTTGTTTTCTTTCGAAATTATCCCTAATTGAATTTTAAACTACCACTTATAAATGTATCCCTAGTTGAATTTTATAAAAGTACTTATGTAAAAGTGCTTCTAGAAAAGTACTTCTATAAAATCACTTTTATAAAAGTACTTCTATAAAATTTCTTTTATAAAAGTACTATAAAAGTTATTTTACAAAATACTTTTGTAAAAGTGCTTTTATTTAAATGCTTTCATAAAAGTACTTTCGTAAAAGTGCTTTCTTAAGCACTTTTGTAAAAGTTCTTTTTTAAGTACTTTTGTAAAAGTGCTTTTATAAAAGTGTTTTCGCAGAAGTACTTACATAAAAGTGTTTTCTTAAAATTTGAAAGAAAATGAAGGACACAATAGTCACAAATACTTAATGGAGAAAAAGACTACCAAACACCTAATATGAAATAAGTACTTATTTTTTAAAATAAAAATTTGAAAAAGTTGGGTATCAAATACAAATAAGTGCTTATTCGAAGAAGCACTTATTTTTAACATAAGCACTCCCGAACATGGCCTTAGATCATCTTTCAGTGAGATGCTAAATGCACCAACACATGTTCTCAAGCCTTGAGCTGTGTTCCCATGCATTGTGGTGACGACCTTGATCCAGGTTTGATGGAGGTGGATCTCATCAACACCTGCAACCACTTCTTCCACAAAGTACTTGGTGTAGATGAAGTGCCCCCTCTCACGTAGGTTCATAAAGGATGGCTTCTGCTCCTCTATTGGTGTTGCTCTGATATCAAGAATTGCCTCCAAGTAGACATTGATCCATTTATTTGCCTTAATCCATAGGCCCCCCAAAAAATGAAAAACTGTATTAAAGAAATTTTGTTAAACTATTTTAGCTCAGCAACAAATGTTCTTGATTAGAAAACACAGAACAGTAGAGAAAGAAGCTGAGTTTCAATATGGATTTTTGTTTTTCATTTAGACTGGACGCGTTCGCTAAAACGAGCCTCATATCATTGGTTGAAGGTGATAATTCTCCATTTGCTTTTTAGTAAGGTACTTACCCGTGTAGTAAGTGTATTTACAAGTGCTCTTTTATTTATTAGGTAAATAAATTAATGACTATTTTATCCATAAAAATCTATTATTAAAAAGGACATTTTTGTTCCATCTAAATTTTGACAACTTTAATTCTCCCAGGTGGGAAAGTTATTTATCCACTTGGGAGGTAAGTGATACCCAAGAAAATAAGTTTTTCCTAATTTTCACATCAATCTGAAAAAATAACATAGGTTTCTTGGTCAATGGAATTGTGAATCCCATTAACCAACTTTCCCCCCTCTCAAATTATGAAAAGGCGAATGCCCCCTCTATAGTAGGTATCCATTCATTCAAATAAAATAGGTTATTAATTACAAATTAAACATGATTTAATTTCCTAAATTAATTAAGAAACCAAAATAACAAGGTGTCATAAACAGGGTAGAATGAACTTTTGAAAAATTTTAAATATCATGTGTAAACATTTCTATTGCTAAAACTGATGACAAATCAATGAAAGGGTAAAATAAGTAACTCAACCTAGATTTCAAGGGGTGAGTAGGTTAATAGATAAATTTATTCTAAGGTCCCATTCGCTTTTCGAAAAGTTACTTATCCATGTTTTTTTATTTCCCAGGTAAATAAGATAATGATTGTTTAACCATAAAAGCCATTATTAAAAGGGGTAATTTTGTCCCATCCATGCATTGACAACTTTTCTCTCAAGTGAGAAAGTTACTTATCCACCAAGGAGATATACCCAAAGAAAAATAAATTTTCCGTAAACCCTACTTAAATCTAAAAAAAAAAATATAGATATCTTAGTCAATAGGAACTAAAATCCCATTAACAAACTCTCCCCCCTCTCAAAATCCAACAAACAAGCAGACCCTAAATTTAACTAAAAGCCCTAAATCTAAACCCAACTTGTTTGAAATACAATTTTCAATGGTTTTGCAACCCCAACCACTGGATGGATTTTTAAAATGAAAACAAAGCCCAAGCCCACAGTTATGTTTTCTTCAGGTTGAAAGAAGCCAATATTTCTTTTTCTTCTGAGGCATAGATATGAAATAAAGTATAAACTTATTCAGATCTAATTTCCACCCACAGTTTGATTCGAGTTAATTAAAAGAAGAAGCCCTTTTATATTCTCTATTTTTGGTGGGCATGTCCAGCGCTGATTAAAAATACAATAAAAAAGACAAAAGATTAACTGAAAAGCTGAAAACAAATTTATTGTAAAGTATGCTTAAAGGAGCCAATTTCGCTTTCGATCTTATTTCTTATTGTTTACTTTGACATTTTCTGACCAATGATTCACTAAAATCGATCCTTGTTCATAGCACTGTCTTAAACCGTCTGTTGGGAACCATGATGCCATGGTTTAAACATATTGAGTATAGCCCCTTGGAACATTGGCAAATCCTGATGAATACCACTTAAGTTGGGCTTGGGCTCTCTTGAGTCCGGATAAATGACCAACCCAACTTAACACAAGCCCCAGAATCCATGTTGGGTTGGATCCGTCCAAACCAAAATCCAAAATCAATTTAAGATGAATTGAACCGACCAATTAGACATATTGAATTGGACCAGATCAGTCTGAATGGTCCAAAGTATTTATTGAATCGTTGAACCTGATTCACTTGTAATGAATTTATATTGAATTGGGTCCGATTGAATCAATATCTGATCCAAGAATATGAATGTCAATGGACCACGTTGAAACCAATCTAAATTAAAACCAAAAATTAAGGCTTTAAATTGGGATTAGATTGGGCTTAAGATAACCTAAACCTACATTCGTAATCGTAAAGTATGAGGATGTGGATGGTTACACCGAATCAGTTTCTCAACTTTAGAAGTTTTCAGGCCAAACTATCGTCAGTTCGTCGCTTTCTGGAAAGTTCAGAAGTCAGAACACGGTTGGACCGGTCACCGGCATTTCCCAATAAACCTGTCGCTGTGGCCGAGAGCGAGAAGGTGAGAACTGATCACTCCATCAGATCTAAACGCCAAGTGTCCTAAAAAAGGGCCGCAAAGCAAAGTGTTATGTCCGGCCTTCGGTGAGCCTTTGATTCAAAACCCCGAAAGGCCCTGAAAAAATTAGAAAGACCTGAGTCTCCCAGTCTCCACTTCAGAGTGACAGGGTCCAGAGAGGGGGCTTCGTCGTTCGTACTCAAATCGGTGCTGATCTTCTGGTTGATAGCAAAATGGTGGCCTCCGCGGGGAATACGCTCCGGCCGTTGCTGGGATTCGGGTTTTGGGTTCAGGGTTTCCGATGCTTTCCATGGATGGGCGTGAATTTCTTTCTCAAAGACGGTCTCAAAGTGGATCCCTCCACACTTCAGCTGTTGCAGAACTCGGCAAACCTTCCGATGATCGGAAAGCCTATATACGGAATCGTCTCCGACGCCGTTTACATTGGAGGCCAGCACAGGATCCCTTACATCGCCATTGGAGGTAAGATCATTCAAAAACGCCTTCAATTGAACTCAGAAAATTACTATTTATTATTTCTCTTCGTCCTCACCTGTTGAACAAATTAAAGGATCCGGGGAACCGGGGATGGAGCGAGATAGGGTTGCTACTTGCTACTGGTACTGGAATTTTCGAATAGCTTTACGTGTGAGGGTAAAATTGTATTTTCACTTCGGTGGGAAAGACATATTGGCTGAATTGCCCTCGATTTCTGGTTTCTTCCTGAAGCAACGCGTGTTAGGGAAGACACTGAGGAAAGGCCGAAACGATGAGGTCGCCGACGCAGCGAGTGGCGACGCCGCGGTTTGGTTCAAAAAGCTGTTGGGACTTACTTGTGAGTTCATGATCATTTTTTTAGGTAGCATGCTTTTTCGGTATCATAGTCGGACTCAGGAGAGACCCGATCTGACTCAGGAGCATGGTATTATGTTAGTATTAAGACGTGGCTCCGAACGGCCACGTGTCATGAAAAGAAGCTCCCAAACAACAAGTTGGTATAATCATACACGTGGTGATGGAACCCACAATCGTCCCCTTGATACAAAAATCCGTATCGCCCATGTCTGTATGACCCAACTTTGGCGTCAAAAAAGTTATTTGGGCAAGTTGTTGATAGGCACCATGTAATTAGGAGGTAGTGACCATCAGCCCCCTCAACTTTGTTTTGCCATAAGTACCCCACTCACATCTAGATTCCATCACGTTGTCCCCACCTTAACATTTCATCAATTATTTAACATTTAAAAAACATAAAATAAAATAAAATTATATTAAATTGGGCTCGGCTAAGTTTTAAGTTTATGCACAAAAAATGAGGTATGGCCTCATTTAATTTCTATGCTTGATTTGACTTAGCTTACTAGATGAAGGCAAAGTCTTCTTTCCTCTTCTTGAATAACGTGGGAATTGGAATGACACTAAATAGTGCAATCATCGAGTGTTTTTTCAACACCCACATCAGGCTAGGAGGACAATTCTTATACTTGAATTGACTCAATTGACTCAAGTGTTGATACATATATTTGTAAATGTCAATTCATAAATAAATATTTATTTATATGTTAAAATAAAACTTTTAGGCCCAAGCTCGGTTCAGAATTTCCTAGGTTTGATGTGGTCCTAGGTGTTGGGTCTGCATACAAAAACTTGAGCCCGGGCCCAGAAATTTGCAGCCTGGGCCGGGCCAGGCCAAGAATGTTCACCCTTATTCGCCTATGGCACCAAGCATGATAAGTATGTTCTTTTACATATTAATAATGCTTTTAACTTAATTGACCTCAACCCTTGAGTCTACAGCATAGGGACATTTGGCAAAAGGAAGTAGAGAAGTTGGTTCAACCCAAACCCAACCCAAGGGTTAGGGTGAGGGTTTGGGTCGGAGTTCCATAGCTTGAGTTGAGTTAAGGTTGACCTCCACCTGACCTAATCCAGCTTCAATCGCACCCTAATTGAATCTCAAATAGGCAATTTAGTACTTTTACTTTCACCATCGACCCCATTAGCGGGTAAGTGGGTGATAGAATCTAGAAGTTCAAGGGGGGGTTTTGTTGCAAAACAAAGTTTGGGGGGCTAAATATTGCCTCCCCCTCTCCATGTACAAAGGTGGCTAATTGTAATAGTGTAATTTACCTAGAGGTGTAAATCGGGCTGTGTCCCCCGTGGTCCGACCCGACACGATTGTATGGGCTGTGTTGGTTATGGGGTTTTAGGTCCATGGCCAGGTAGTGGGTGGCATAGCCTGTGCATGCTGGCACGGCCCGGCCTGGCCTGACCCATATATATTATTTATATATAATATATAATATATTTATATAAATTATAATTATATAACAATATATAGTATATAATATTATTAGTAAAATAAATAATTGTTTTCAATTTTATTATACTAATTTATTTAATTATTGTATATATAAGCAATTGTATACATCAAAATTCATATAAATTAAAATTTTGTTTTTTTCTTCAAATTTTTAAATAAATAGCTTTGGCCCAAGGCTTGGCCCACGAACCATCCCGGCCTGTGGCATGGCATGGCACGACATGGGCTTGGGCCATGGGCCATGCCAGGCTGACCCCCAAATTATCCTAGGGGAGGGCGGCATGGCCCGCACTTTGCGCCCGCCGCCTGTGCGTCATGCCGTGCCAGCCTAGCACGATCCGTTTTACACCTCTAAATTTACCCATTTATTTTGGGCCGAGATAGATGCTTCATTGGTTGGTAGTGGGCATGGGCTCTCAGTGGGTTATCCATTATGCACTAATCTATTCAATGAAGTATGTTAAATTGGAATGATGAGTATTTAAGTTACACTTAACCTACTCTGGCAGCTTAGGGCTGGGCTTTTTTGTTATTGTCCTGTTGTAGGTCTGGGCTTGTGTACTAGTTTCCTGGTGGCTAGGCATTGTAGGAGTATGGGTGGAATATGTGGCCTTGTGTACTAGGCATTGTTGGTTGTCCTGTTGTAGCTCTGGGCTTGTGTACTAGTTTCGTGGTGTCTAGGATTGAAAGAGACCTTGGTTTATGTGGAAGTGGAACATGTTGTATCAATGAACTCCGAAAGTCCAAAAACCAATCTAATTATGTTGCATTCAGATCTTAGAACCTGCATCCATTTACTAATAGGATCAGATGTGGATATGATCTCATCTGATCTGATTATACATAATATAATAATGCAAGACCATTACTTGGTGTAATAGTAAAATCTTGAGTTGGCCAGCATAAGAATGAAGGTTATGTGTGAGAGCTCTACTTTGTGCAAAAAATGCTTAAGGTTAGGAATCTATTCAATATACCCTTCCCAAGACCCTATATAGTTGGGACCAACATTGTGAAATGGCCTTAAATATATAGATATTATACAAAATTACATAAAGTTTATAATTAATAAATCCAATATTTTATATTTATATAAATTTATTATAAGTTATTATTATTTTAATTTTTAATTATTCTTTATTTTAAAGACAACAGAGTCTGATATATCAGATTTTGGATTGTATTCGGATTTGAAGTTTCAATAAGTGTATCAAATTCAGATATTCCAACCAGATTATGGCCCTATGTGGTACTGGAGAAAGGGTGGCTGATTCCTATGCACCATTCTCCATGGCTTGCTGAAACTTTGGAAACATTGGATAGAAATTGGCAATGTTTTAGTTAGTTTGAGCCAAAGCACATCGCAATGAGGTTAGGTCTTAAAGGCCTTGGTGAGACCTACAACCCAAAGCATATTGCAATGAAATTCTTCCCTACATAATAGTGGAAAAATGTATATGTGAAGCTCCATGTATAAGATTGGTATTTTTGGCATCTATATCTATACTACATAGAGGATAGAGGGAGGCCAATTGTCACTCTCACCTTGATGTTCACACAGACCTCCCTCTCTTATTTTTTGCATGTGGTTATTTATTTTTCAATCGAATTATTAAAAATATGTCACAATAAAAAACCATCAGGCTTTAATTTTCTCTAATAAAATATTCATAAAAAAATTCTCTAATAAAATCCATCATTACTCTCTATAATAAGACCATTCTTAAATCTCTCTCTCTCTCTCAATGGTCAATGTTCTAAATCTCTCTGAACCCCTTTGACTATCTTTCCCAATTTCTTAACCATCAAATGTATGTTTGAGATCTATTGAAATTTGAAATGAGACACCACCTTTAATATTTTGCAGAATTAGCAACAACTTTGTCGTTATGAACTTCGTTATTGTAACTTAGTTAACTTTGTTGGTGCAGTTTTCTTGCAGGCAGTGTCATGGCTAACCATTGCAGTCCTTCCTTCAACAAGCATCTCTATCTTCACTGTTAGTCTCCTTCTCCTCCTTAGCAACCTTGGTGCATCTATTGTTGAGGTTGCCAATGATGCCCTCGTTGCCGAGACAGGAAAGCAACCAACATCTTCCAAAAAGTCACAACCATCTTCATCTGGTGAGCTTCAGTCATTTGTTTGGATTGCTACCTCTGTTGGTGGAGTCCTCGGAAACCTCCTTGGAGGCATTGTTATAGATCGGTTTTCCCCACAGATGATGTTCCTTGTGTTTGGTCTTCTTCTATCTGTCCAGCTCCTCACAACACTGGTAGTCCGAGAAAGCTCACTTAACCTCCCCATGAATCCATCTAGTTCTGGCATCCGTAAACAGTTGTCCATGCTATCAATTGCATTGCATAAGCCAGAGATTGCTTATGCAATTGTATGGTTTGCAGCTTCTTATGCCGTTATCCCAGTCTTGACAGGAACCATGTTCTTCTACCAAACTCAGTATCTGAGCCTTGATTCATCTGTTCTTGGACTGTCTAAGGTGTTTGGACAAGCAGCGATGCTTCTATGGAGTGTAATCTATAATCAACGATTGAAATCAGTCCCACCAAGAAAACTAATTTCAGCAGTTCAGGTTGTGATGGCCATGTTCATGTTATCAGATGTATTGTTTGTGAAGGAATTTTATCGGAACCTTGGTATTCCAGATTCTGTGTATGTAGTGATTTTCTCAGGGTTATTGGAGGTCTTATTCATATTCAAGTTGTTACCATTCAGTGTCCTAATGGCACAACTCTGCCCACCTGGTTGCGAGGGATCTCTCATGGCCTTTGTCATGTCTGCTATTGCATTTGCATTTATTGTGAGTGGGTATCTTGGCGTCGCACTTGTGAAATATATTGGCATCTCAGAGAAAGACTTTTCGGGGCTGCCACATGGCATTTTGATACAAGTTGCATGTACACTGGTGCCACTATATTGGAGTTCATGGATTCCTGATGATGTCAAACTTCAGAAAAAGAAAGAGTAGTCTTTAGGATCATTATCATCAAGGTGTGTAAAGTGCTGTAAGATTTTACCCACTCTTTTGGTATTTCATAGAAAAGTTAACAAATTTTTTGCATTTATTAAAAAGATAAGAACATGCCCCCTAAAATTCTTTCCAGGGATGAGGTTTTATTTGACCCAAACTCACATTGAGGACCACTGATCAGATAAACTGTTCTTGTCCAATAGTGTAGCTTTGTTACACATTTCTTAACACCAAATGGTGCATCCCATATTTCTTAAAAGATACGGACATGCCTTTCTTTAATTTTACTGAGTCTGAATTTCCTGTAGACTGATGTAAAGAGGATGTGCACCTGCAGACATGGGTCATTTTCTTATAAGAAATATAGTATTGGACTTTCTTAAAGTGGACATTTATTGGCATTCACCCCTAAAGGATTCTGTAAAGCCACTAGAGGATTGAGATAAGTAATTTTTTAAAGAGTAAAGACTTAAATATACCTTGTATTTTCATAAGTTGACTTAAACATAACATGAGTTTTTTGAATGGACTTAAGTATACCTCATGGGCTGAACCCACTGGACTTAAAAATACCCTTTATTAATAAAACATTAAGAACTGTTAAAAATGGCGTCAAGTGACCTATTTAATTTTTTGAAAAAAATCCTATTTTGCCTTTGTCTCCTGCTTCCTCTCGTATTGGAAGGTTCAATAATGGGTTCAAGGTAGAGAAAGTCTGAGGAAGGGATTGCTTGTTCCCGTAGAAACCATTGGGAGTTTCCTCTAACGAGCTTCTGCAATTCAATTGGGTGCTTCCCACTATGTCCATAAAGGTAAAGGAAGAATGTCAATGCTGAGAGCATGCCCAGTGTGACAATCCTGACAGGAATTTCAATAGCAATCTTCTTGGTTTGAATAGTTTGCTGTGCAACTGGAGTTATAACCCAGGTGGAGGCATTATTGGCAGGAGGAGACAGAGTAGTGGGTCTGATCTGGGGTTGCTCCAATGGGTACCTCTGGGAAGAGGCCATAGACACCAGAACAGAAGGCGTATATGTGGTTTACTAGGCTGGTTGAGGCTTGGAAGTGAGAAGAAGCTGGCTGACGTTTGGAAAACCATAGACCACATCTTATCAGAACAGTTTTTCTTTTTTTGAAGGAAGAAGAAATGCTTAAAGGTGAATAATGAAGTGATTTAATAACAATGTACAGCATTTTACTGGAAAAAAGACAGAATATTAAACTATAATCCAGTGCCAAGGACAAAGATGTTTTCCTTGGAGACATGACGTTGAGTGTACTTTTCACCGGAGACACAAATCTTGAAAGAACTAAATGACATTGTGTCAAAGGAAAAGAAACAACAAAAAAAAAGGTCTTAGCAAAGTGGAAGGGTCATTGGTATTTGATCCAGAAGATTGGAAACAACTGGTATTTCTCCATGTAGCCTTTGGTATCACTCCAGTAAGTTCGTTAAACATACCATCCCTGGGGCAAAACTGTAATTTTCTTAAACAGTCTAAGATAATAGTGGGAATATATGCGTATGCCTCAAAAACTAAAAAGGAAAAATGACCTTATTTGGTATCGTTTTTCTAGAAAAAAAAAACGTTATTCCAGACCATACTTTGGAAATTGGAAAAGTATAGTTTGAAGAAATATCAAATTCAATGTTTTCTTAGAAAATAACCTATTTCTGCCAGTGGTGCAATGACATGAAAACAATGTGGCATCATCTTGGGTGTTGGATAATGTAGACCAATGCTGAAAACTGTAATACAGCATTGGTACCAAGCAAAACCAGTGCTGTTTTATCAGAAAACAGCCTATGTAGCAGCATCGATGCCGAACACCTTTTCTCTCTCTCTCTCTCTGTATATATATATAATAAGAGAAATGAGAGGTGAAAATAGGGTAAAATGTATTTTCTTGTGGAGGAAAAAAAATAGAGAAAAATAGCAAACTTGGATTGCTACATTTCTGGTGCCCAATAGTGTAGTATATAATAAGAAAAATCTCACTTTATTTAAGCAGAATCAAGAGTGAACCCCTAACAATTCAATTTGCCCTATTGGCTTTTCAATTTACTCTTTTTATTTGGCCCATAATTATCAAAATGCACCTCCTATATGTTTTTAACTTTAAAATACATTAAATAATTTTTGTTTGCATTAAATCATTCAATAGTCACTAATTCTTGAGGTTTATGCCTTTCTATGCCTCGCATGCTGAGGCTTGATCTTTTTTAGAAGGACCTTACTCTCACCCATTTCATGGCAGAAAACCTGAATGATAGTGCTTGACAATAAGATGAATCAATTCATAAAGCACCAACGGGAGTCAATGATACACATGTGATTAATATAATTTATATTGCATAATTGCAATGATATTTTGAATGTATTGGGCTGATATGGTCAATATCTTTCTTTCTTTTTTTTTTGTTTCGAAAACAGGTAAAGTATAATGTCACTAAAAGAAATAAAAGAGAACAAAAAACATGTACAACTACACAGGGATTTACAAAACACTGCTCAATCAGATCTACACCCTCCCAGTCCTGCTTTACAAAAAGATATTCTCATAGCCAAGACATCAATGTCCACTATTCTCAGAAACAGAGTCTGGAGAGCTGCTCTTGTTCTTGAAAACTTTTACATTTCTCTCTTGTCATAAGTACCAAAACACTGCTACAGGCTCCATGTTCCAAGCCAGTTTTTCATTCAAGGATAAACCTCCTGTTCTCCAATCCAACCTCATACAAAATCCATAACTGATTCTGGACAGCAGCTCTTTATTTCAAACAGGTTCTAGATTTTGAACCACCCTTCTTGGCGCAACTACAGTGTAGCAGCAGATGATTCATAGATTCCTCTTGAGCCTCATGGAGTCCCTGGTTAAGAGTCTATTCAGGCAGGCCAGCCAAACAAAGAAGGCCACCTTGGTGGGAACATTCTTACACCAGACGATCTGTACTGGAATATTCTGCTCTTCTGATCTTGAGATCGCGTTATAGAAGGATTTAACCGAAAATTTCCCAGATTTATCCCATTTCCACGCTCTTCTGTCAGCACTTTGCTAGTTGAAATTCAAATGTCAAAAGTTCCCACTCTCTCCTTTCTCAACTCCTATAATCTCTCATTAATTCCCATATATAACTTTCTCCCACTCATTTTCGTTAGTCTCTACCTCATTTAGTTGTCAATTAACTTTCACTTCCATATTAACTCCTATTGACTCCCATACACTCTCCTCTCATTAACTTAGACTTTGCTACAAAAAGCTACAAGCAAAGAGATTCCAACCCCAAGGCAACAAATATATCACAAGGCCACGCTTCAATTACTTGTCATAATCATGTTAGTTACAAATTTTAACATGCATCTACTCAGCTTGGTTCATTCTTATCAGCAAAATTTAAAAAATAATTGATTATTAAAATCTATACTATTAATAAAAGAGCGAACAACCCCATTTTCTAGATTTTTCATTAGACATTTTTACCCTTTATCTAAGCAACATACAACGGTATAAAAAGGGCATATATGTCTTTTACTCTCACTCCCAAAACTGACCACTTATAACAGTTAAGAAATTGTCTAATAAACATTTAAAAACTGTTCACTTATAACAGTTAAGAAACTGCCCACTTTACTTGAATCTCGTTCCACCATTTTACTGTATTAGCATGAAATCAAAAGAGTATCAACTGTGCTTATTGCAGAGTCAAAGAGGCAACGAACTGGATATGGCCATTTAAACTAAATTTACATATTTAGCGTTGCAGTGGATTTAAAAGCTGATGAATCATATGACATACATTGATACATCACAATATTTTGAACTTGGTATAAAAGTATCAGGAATGCAAAGAGTGTGTAGGAAAAAACAATCTTAAACTTGAGATGTATCATGGTGCACTTAAAAAATACACATGAATATTGTGAAGCTTTTGAGATGGGCAATATCAGAAGAACTTTTTATGATATTGTGGCTTTCCAGTATCATGGTTCAATTCATTAAGATGATTGTATCTTTGTTTAGATGAATGGCTCTAGAGCTTTTGCATTTGAGGGTTGTTTAGTTCTATTGCTTAAATGAATGTTTTGTATGACATCTTCATTGAAAAATGAGAAGTGGTTGGAAAATGTTTTTAGTGTTTGTTGACAGGCGCCATTGGATGCCATATAAGCTAAATAATGAAAAAACGCCTTTTTAAGTGTTCGAGGAAACATCTATTGATAAACAATTTAACTAAACTCTATTAAGTAAACACCCATGTAGCACTGAACGGGTGCTGTTTTACAGATAAAGGATAATGAGGCTAAATACCATCTTGATCTTTAGACAATAGATCAATGTTTTAAAAAATTATCTGGAACTGGAACCATTCTGACTATTGGTTTTTAGGTTGATGGTTCGACCGTTTGGTTCCAACGGATGGCCCATTCTAACAAAATAAATTAAAAAAATAAAAAATAATTAAAATTTGAAAACAGCAAAAAATTGTTGAATGGATTGATGGTTCAATCACCCGGGTCAATGGATCATTGATCGATTCATATGGACGAATCACCCAACCAGAAACATTATTCCGAGAATAATTTAACTTAAATATGTGTGTGTGAATAGGGGTGGCAACTGGGTGGGTTGGGTTGGGTTTGGTTTGGGTTGATTTTCAATTCAATCGATCTAACACGCCAATCCATTAATGACCCAGTTATATAAAATTAAATAGGTTGGGTTCAACTCAAACCTGCTTTAACCCAATCCAATCCACCCAAACCCATTAATCTTATATTTATGGACTTAAAAAGCAAACTAACTCTCTCTTAACAAATAAGTTGGTTATAGCTTGGTAGTAATTGTAGTTACTATTTATACAAATGGTGAAGGTTCAAATCACATTACATGCATGTAATTTTTATACAAGAGGCGAAGCCATTTGACTATGTTTGGATTTTGGGTTTGACCGAACCACTTAGGTTCAAGCCGGTCAGACCAACTTGAACTATCTAATTGGATTATTTTCAAGCTAATCACATCAAGGGTGGTTGAACCATTTAGATCTAGATCAGTCCGGTTGGACCGAACCAAACCGGTTCAGTTAATGGTGGATTGACTTGGACCATGCCGTATTAGGTTTGTGCACGGGTTTGGGACTAGACCGGCTGATCCAAACCAGGTCAACGTAAGTAAATCGGGGTCAATCCATATTTGGGTCGGGTTGTGTGGATTTTGGTTGGACGGACGGTCTAGATCGGGAAAAGCATGTGGGCAGCAAATCATCACGTCCAAAATTGTTTCGGATTCAGGTCGATTCGGATTAGTATGTGCTGGTTCGGGTCAGACCGCATTGAACTGGCCTGGACTCAGGTCAAATTGATTTGGATTTATGTTGGGTGAAGTGTGTTGATTCAAGACGAGACTAAAGTTAGTCAATAATTAATAGAAAATTAATGCATTAATTATTTAATTCAAATGAAAAAAATTAAAAAAAGACTAAGGAATTAATACTTGATGATGCACAATCTGGCCGGTCTTAGCTATCGATGATCTTGCCTCTGAACTGAGTAACAGGGACCTGAAACGGGAGGAGAAGAGAAGCTCCGGGGAGAACCCGGCGTAAGGGCTCCGAAGCTCAAGTTAGAATCCTTCAAAGGCAAAAATAACCAGATAGCGCGAAAGTTAGCATACCTCGTCCCTGGGGGGGTAGAAGCCTTTTATAACCACCTC